>JAZHYW010024825.1:0-73942 GCA_037355805.1 Ixodes ricinus | reverse complement strand
CGACATAACAATCACCTCCGTTCCCAAGAAGCACGGCAATAGTTCGCAGTATCGTGCCAATACCGGCCGAAAGTCGGTTTCAATATTGCTCGAAAGTTCAGTTTTGCACCACCGTCTGATATCCGGCAAGTATTGCCGTACAGTCATTTGGCCCCGGCCTAGCGTTCGCTCAATATTGTGCGAATACTCTACGATGCCTCTGCTCCGCATTGGCCGAACGTCGTGCAAGTATGTGTCGTATAGGACGTTGCATATCATATTGTGCATATCAATCACATACACGAACAATCAACATTTTTTCGATCGCTCCCAGTAGTTTATTAAACCATTATTATTACACAAAGCGTATTGTCGACATATTTACAAAGGTCATACTTCTTTGTAATATTAAATGCAAATTATGAAATAGAATTAGCACTGTCCTCATGCCAAGACAAACTAAACACACGAAAAACCGCGGAGATTCAGAGGAAAGAAGGACAACTATCAAAAGCATGCTTGCAATGTGCTTACTAATAAACGAGCCTTATCATGTAAGCCTTGATAGATGCATAATCCAACTCAGGGACCTCACAAACACACTCGAGAAAGAAGATTCCGCAGATTTATCTCATGTCTTGTCGTCGGCGAAGAGCAGTTTTATCGAAGCGCGTCCAACAAACGCATCACAAGAATTCCACGAACTCCGGTGAAAAAAATGTATGTTACCAAACAATTGGCTTGGACGAATTCCGAGCCATTTACGCCGAAAAAACACGGCCGCGTCTGCAACGCGCGAAAACAACGTGACACCGAAAAGCACATTTCGAAAACCGGACCTACGTGACCCGCCTATTTCTACAACTTGGTAAACGGCGAAAACAACAATCCCAGAGATCCCATCAGCGTGGCAGAGAGAGTCACGTGACAAATTTTCGTCTAAACACTTTTTGCCCTACACGTCCTACGTAGAGAGAGGTCACGCGTTTCGCATCATCTTTCTTATTTTCTTAAAGCATCTGTCGTGCTCGCTGACAGCCACACGAAGACACAAAAGCAGGTGGGGAGGATTAGCAAAAGGCGAGGTCTAAGTGGCATAAGCAACGCAGCTAAGCTCCCTGTGCATTTTCGACGCACTGTATTGCAAAGAAAGCAAAAACAACTTTATAAGAGGAACTTGCAGTACAGCCAAAGCTACAGGGGAGAGTGTATTCTAACCTGTTCAAGAGGAAAGAATTAAGGGACCGGGGAATCACAGCCCTTCTCTCTCGTTCGCCCTTTTTCTCCTCTTGAACTGGTTGGCATACACTCACTCCCCTGTAGCTTTAGCTGTACTGCGTGGTTAGCCGAGGCTTGGAATGTCACCTTCGGTTAGGGGGAGAGAGGGGAGAACTGAAAGTTTGCGAGAGTGAGGTGTGCCTGGGTTGTTGCTCTCAAAATTTTCAAATTAACGTTTAAAAATTGTCACTTGCGGGATTGCATTTGAATTCCCTGAGTGTGATGGAGGAGCGGCGCCACAGAGCCCCGGTCGTTTCTGCTTTTTGTTATCGCTAGGATTTTGACAGTGCTCAATCACAATGCAAGACACGCACGTAGCCACGCTCACTTTTGGAATCCGCCGCCTAATAATGATATAGGTTGTGGAGACGTGGGCACATCAGTATCGCGCAGCGCTAGCTCGATGGCAGCACTTTTTGTAAAGGCGCATTCACACCGGCAATGTAAGCAGTCGCGCAATGCGACTAAATCGCATCGCAAAAAAAAAAAAAATATTGATAGTCACATTAGCGTGCCCGATGAACGAGTCCAACGCCCTCGTTGGCAAGTCCCTTCTCGAAGACTCTCGCTCATAAGGCCGTTGATTGGCTCAGCCAGTCCGCGACTAGATCGCGTCGCAAAACGTCGGGTCAGCAAGCGACTGCTCCAGTCCCGACGCTTTTTTTCCCGCGATGGCCGCTTTTGAGATGAAAGTTATCGCGCGACTAGATCGCATCGCCGGTGTGAACGCGCCTTAATATCGAAAAAGTCTCATGGCGGGATCCCGATATTGGCGCGTGTACAGTCGCCGGCCATATGAGCTCCCCCGGCCGAACGCCGACCGGAGCAGCGAAAATCCCGCATGCGGCGCGTCGAGCGTTGCCGCGTTCTGGGAGCCGGGCTATCGGGACCAAACCATTCCGTTATCAAAGGGGTGGACGCAGGAAGTTTAATAGCATTCCGCGTTTTGGAACGTGAATCTGAAGCACAGCCGATTACAATCCCGCTTGCGGTTGTAAGTAAACGCAGACGGCTTATCGAAATTCTTCACTGCATAATATCTCTGACGTGTTAAATGCTACTTTGTTTTATTTGCAAAACTGGTTAGTCGTTTTAAATATTTCCTACCCGAATAGTAATCCTATGCACAAGCTTTCTTACAATCTTTCTTAAACCTGGACTAGACAATGACAAGCGATTTTAAAATAATTTATTTAATCTATAAGGATATGCTATAGATCACAAAAAGAAAAAGATTTGTGTCGATGCAGAATAAAGATTCAGGCACTTTTCATGAACGCGTTTTATCGAGGAGAGACTACTGTTCTGCGCTCAGTAGCGTGTTGCTTCGCCAAGGGTAATTCTCTACACGATGACTTTGCAAATGGCTTCCTGGTCGACCACTTCTCACTTGCCGAGGGATCATTGTTGTCATGCCTAATATCACATCAAACATAGGGTTTTTACATTTGTAAGCATCGATCGAACACTGCTGCGTTATCTACGCCTAAAGCAAGCTCCAGTTTATCAGCAGTTATAATATCATCTCCGAACACTTGGGGCCAACACCCGAAGGCGGCAATTCTAATCGGCCATGTTTTTGTGATTCACACTTCTAAAGGCTGGAATCCCGATAAAAGCTATGCGTCCACCCCTTTGATAACAGAATGGTTTGGTCCCAATAGCCCGGCTCCCAAAACGCAGCAACGTTCGACGCGCCGCGTGCGGGATTTTCGCTGCTCCGGTTGGCGTTCGGCCGGGAGAGCTCCTATGACCGGCGACTGTACCTACGCGCCGAGTACAACATCCGGCACAATTTGCGTTGCAAAGCGTGGTCCTTCTGCGGCAAACGTCCAGCCCCCTTCGGACTGGTAAAAAAAAAAACACCCAATAGAATAAAAAATAGGCGAGCCGAACAAAACTTGATTTTTCTATTTAATTAAG
This sequence comes from Ixodes ricinus, assembly GCA_037355805.1. Taxonomy (NCBI): domain Eukaryota; kingdom Metazoa; phylum Arthropoda; class Arachnida; order Ixodida; family Ixodidae; genus Ixodes; species Ixodes ricinus. The sequence goes on along the minus strand of JAZHYW010024825.1, from coordinate 70,762 downwards.
ATGAAGACCACCAGCGTACATCAAATACCTCATCAGCCAAACGCCAAGGCTGTAAGCCTAGTTCTGGCACTTAGCAGCGACTTTGGCCCGTAGCTGCCAGGAAGCAAAGCCTAACTTTGGCTCTTGTTTGGCGACTTGGGCCCAAAGATGCCAGATGTCAGCCAAACTACAAGGCCGTAAGCGTAACTTTGGGACATCTTTGGCGATTTCGCCTGAAGGTTCCAGATGACATTCGAACTATCAAGAAGTGAAACCTAACTTTGGCAGTTGTTTCGCAATTTCGGCCCAAAATGCCGAATTTCAGCCCAACTACCGGGCAGTTGACCTAACTCTGACATTTGTTAGGCGATTTAGGCCCAAAGAGGCCAGGTGACAGCCGAACTATCAGGCGGTGAAGCCTATGTTTGGCACTTGTTTGGCGAATTAGGGTCAAAATGCCCAGAACTGATGCCAAGGAAGGTCAGGTTGGGCTCTACTTGGGCTTCTTCTGGCTTCGCAGTGCCTAGTCTCCCGACAAAGGTCAAATTTGCCCAAAACTCTGTACCACCCACTACAGAAAACTGCTTAGAAAAAAGAAATCTCGTGCATATACTTAGCCTTGGGATGGAAGTTGCGCACCGATGCGTTCAATAAAAGTATCGGAAGCTTCGCTGCAAATACTTTTGTTTTGATAATGTCGTTCGTATTTCTGAAATAATAATGACAAACCAATTTTGAAAATAAACAAAAAAAAAAATTGATTCGCTGCCACATAAAACTGTTAAACTAATTTAATGTCACATAAACTATCCGAGAATAAATAGCTATATATCATATTCCGCCTAAATCATAAGGCTGCGCATGCGATAAACATGTTTAGGATTACAGATTATTGACCTACAAAGTGAAATCGATTCTACAGCTTTTTACTCGTGAACATTTTTTTTTGCAGTTAGCATTTGCCCTATTTAATCCAAAAATGAGTTAAATCAAAATAACTAAATTTTCAAAGAACGCAACACAAATAATCATCCGATGAATCGAAACAGGACGACAAATACGAGCACATTAATTTGTCTCGAAATACAATATATGTTCCTCATATCACTACTGCTTTTTACTACTTTTGATAGCCACAAAAGGCCACACAACGTCGCGTTGTGGCTTTTGCACTCATTGTTACATGTGGCTATGGGAGCGTATACATACGTATTATAATCTCGCTTAGAGCTTTCTAAGGCAACTATTTTGTCTTCTGTATTTAATACATCTGGAATTGATGTTTGTTTACGTAAAGGTTGCTTCTTGTATTGAAATGTTAAGTAATACGCCAGACGTTTTTTAATAATAGAAGTGCACAACACAGCATCATCGATGTTTACTTTCTTTTACAGGTGGTTTCGGTCGAAGGCACTAATTAGAGGAAATCCATATAAGCACATTCACCCGTATTCACCAGGCGCGAGTTGCGCGTGCTTGCACACTGATTAGCGACGTCATCGACTGAGATGATCGTAGCGGAGAGCGGTAGTCGCCGCTAAGTTAGCACTCTATATTACCCGGTTGTGCTGAGGGCGTAGTCGCCACGCGCGACTAAGAAGACGACTAACAAAGCTTCGTCATTTGGTATGGAAGTTTAGTGGGTGACTAGTGGACCTTTAGCGGCAAATATGGCATACCTGCGGGATCGTTTTGAGCTCGAAGAGCTTTCACAAGTGCAAGCACTACGCGTGATGCCCCATACGGTGAACGGGCCAGCAGAACTCATTAATTTTACGGAGCGACGACGATTTCAAAAGGCGGTGCAGGCTGAGGAAGGAGGCTGTGATATTTGTTGTAAACCTACTTCGGTCCGACTTCAACAGAAACCTCGGCAAACAGTGCAATCCCGCCGGGGTGCTTCGCGTTCTCTGCGCCCTCCGTCTTTTTTTTTTTTGAAGTTCAGCTATTAAGACGACGCTGGAGACATCCGCGGATTCAGCCAGCCCACGCAGTCGCCGATCGTAGGTCGGGTCTTTCCGGATCTCGCGCGAAGGCGCGTCTGGTTTCAGCACTTCCCCGAAAGCCGCAGAGAGCAGCGCTCTACGATGCAGCTCTTCTTAGAACGATACGGCTTTTCCTGTGTATTTGGGCTTAACGACGGCACTCATGTACGAATAAAGTATCCAGGAGGGCCAGTGCAGGCTTTGTTCATCTTCAGAACGAAGTTCCATGCCCTAAACGTTCAGGTGGGCTAGCTAAACAATATTATTTCCACCTTTCCTGGTAAGCTAACAAATTCACCACATGTTCGCGAACATTTAAAACGATATCCAAAAATAGTATCCAAGCTAACTTAGTAGTACCAGGCAAAACCGTAACTGCCTGATATTCAACTCTCAAAAAAGTATCTAAGTTCAACGTATCTAAATCACTAACCAGAACATGTGTCTACAGCTTTAGAGAGAAAGGTGCTTTGTCACTTCACCTTCCTTTCTACGTTCTATACAGGAAATAGAACCTCACTTTACTGTAAACTTTTACCAGTATTTTGGGGCAGTGCGTCCTCGCTATGAGCCTATAAGGAATACGTTTTCACCCGGTCTTTGAATAGGCGCCCTGGCGCTCGCATAGGGAGTATTCTTGCTTCGAAATCTAGGCTGAGTCTAAGGCTTTGATTTGTTCAGAGCGACAATTGAGTGGCAGCAAGCCCAGATGTCTTTGACCTCCACATTTTGGTTTTCATGTTTACCGAACTGACCGCGTCGGAGAGAGGGGGAGGTGTTCTTTTAGCGGTGAATAAACGTATCCCATCAAGGCTTATCTCGGTAGAAACAAGCCTGAAATCGTCTGGGTATGCCTTACCTCTAAGCCAAGTATTATAATGGGTGTATGTTACAGGCCGCCAGATAGTGATAGGGATTTCATTACTGAGCTTCATAAGTGTCTCTTTCAGCTTACAACCCTTTATCCTAGTGCCACCCTTGTTCTTCTTGGAGACTTTAATTTCCCAGACATTGATTGGACTGCCCTCTCCTCCGGCAGTGCTTTTTCCGATGCTTTCGTTGACCTTTGCCTTGACTTTAATTTCTCCAACGTTATCACTCAACCAACCAGAACTACCAAAAACTGCAGCAATGTGCTGGACTTGTGCCTAACGCAAGAGCCAGACCTTATCAGTAATGTTACATACTTACCCGGCATTAGTGACCATCTTGTTATCGAATTAACACTCTCCCTTACCACTCCTCACAAATCACGCTATACTAAATTCATTCGGAATTACGCGAGTGCCGACTATAGCTCCATCAACTCGAATCTGGAACACTTCTACGACACGTTCTCTCACGGTTTTGAGGAAAGATCTGTCAACGCTAACTGGACGCTGTTCAAAGATAAACTTATTCAACTTATTGAGTCTTTCATACCACTCACTCGTGTCATCTCTGATAACAACAATCCGTGGTATAACAAAACCATTCATAAACACTCCAACAAAAAGAAACGGCTTTATAGACAGGCTAAGTGTTGCGATACACTGGAAGCCTGGAACAAATACCACGATTGTGCAACAGGATACAAAACAGCTATAAATGAAGCGAAAACTAAATTCTATACTCGGGACCTCTCCAACATTTTGGTTAACAAGCCAAAGAAATTTTGGAAGATTATTAATCCTTCTACGTCGTCTCCCTTGCAATTCACTGACAACAGCGGGCATAATCTTTCCGATCACCAAAGTGCTCTTTCGCTTAATAACTTATTTAGTTCTGTCTTTACTCAAGAAAACCTGCGTAATATTCCTGTCCCACGCCAGTCATTGCACACTCCTATGGGGCCCATCACCTTTCACTATGCCGGTGTCCTGAAAGCAATTGAGAACTTGAAGCTGTCTTCCAGCTCAGGGGATGACCAAATCAATTCGAAGGTTCTAATAAACACGAAACACACTTCCGCAGCTTTTCTTTGTGACATATTTTCCCAGTCAATTAAACTTTCTGAAATTCCGAGTGATTGGAAAACTGGAAACATAACCCCTGTGTTCAAATCTGGTGACCGCCACCTAATTACAAACTATCGGCCCATCTCCCTAACTAGCGTATCATCTAAGCTCATGGAACACGTACTTTACTCCAACATAATCAATTATTTAGAAGATAACAACCTCCTTTTTAATCACCAACATGGTTTTCGGAAAGCGTACTCTTGCGAAACCCAACTAACGGCGTTTCTTCATGACATTCACGCAGGTTTTAATAGCAACATTCAGACTGACGCCATTTTTCTCGACTTTTCTAAAGCGTTTGATAGGGTCCCTCATCAACGTCTTAAAATAAAACTTAACGAATTTAAGATCCATCCCGCTATCGTAAATTGGATATCCGAATTCTTGACTAACCGCACCCAGTACACCACCTTTAATAACTCTAAATCCCCCTCGTGCCCGGTAACCTCAGGCGTCCCTCAGGGTAGTGTACTGGGGCCCTTACTCTTTTTAATCTACATCAATGATATTCATGAGCACATATCGTCATCAGTTCGGTTATTTGCAGACGACTGCGTAATTTACAGGCCCATTCTCTCGCTCGACGATCACCATACCTTGCAAACAGAAATTTCACAAGTTATTCAATGGTGCAATAAATGGCAGATGACTCTCAATTTCGACAAATGTAAATCGCTTTCGTTTTCTCGTCGTGCTCTTCAATCCTTTTCTTACCATTTTGACGCGTCCCCCATCACCGTTTGCAGTTCATATAAATATCTCGGTATTCATTTAACATCTGACCTTTCATGGACGTCTCACATCAGTAATATAGTAGCAAACGCAAACCGTACCCTCGGTTTTTTGCGCCGAAACCTGAAACCCGCAACACCAGAGATAAAACAACTAGCATACTCAACTTTAGTTCGGTCTAAGCTTGAATTCGCTTCTTCTGTGTGGTGCCCTTGGCAATCTTACCTATCTAACAAACTTGAATCCATCCAAAACAGGGCTCTTCGTTTTATTTTTTCTGATTACTCACCATTCACGAGCATATCTGGATTGCGCGAAGCAGCTAACCTTCACACGCTTTCATTGAGGCGCCGAGTGTCCCGTCTCTCTCTCCTTCACCGAATCTTTCACCATAACATGCCTCTTCGTGAATCACTGCTTTTACCCCCGTGGCAGATTTTCCCCCGCTTTGACCACTCCTGCAAGTTGCGGCCCATTTTTTCGTCAACTACTACATACAGTAATTCAACTTTACCTTTGGCAATAAACGATTGGAACATACTACCAAATGACATTGTTACCATAACTGACACACATAAATTTGCCGCCTCTGTAACCACTTTCATTTCTGCTTTAACCGACTAGTTCCCTCTTCTATTGTGTTAAAATTGTGTGCTGAAGTGTTCGATAAAGAAAAAAAACAACAAATGTACCACTCCCTTGTGTAATGCCCGTAAGAGCCTTCAAGATAATAAAGCATGATGACCTCCTCCTCCTTCCACGAGACGTGTGTCTGCTTACTCTAAGATGGCGCATTAATTTACCCCAAGATGCAGCACCTATCCTCAGAAACAAATGCCGCATCTTGGCGAAAAAAAAAATGAAAGAAAAAAAGAGAAAAAGAAACCTGCAATCGCAAAAACACCGCAATTAGTCATATTTTTAGCTTCCGCCTTCTGACGAAAAATATGGCAGTATCTTACGACCTACGTTGAAAATGGGTACGACTTGCACGAAGAAATCATTGATTGGTTAGTGACCAAATGTTGGCCTTTGAAATTATTTGAAAGATGCCAAATTACTATTAAATGTATTTTCGAAATGGCAACTTGATAAGAATATGTTAGGTATAGTACTGCAGTTTTCTTTCCAGCTGGTCTGTGATGATAAGGAAAAATAATTAATGCGGTAGCACGGTGTTGTGGTAGTGTTCATGATTCAAAGATCTCGGAAGATTGTGCCCTTCGGGGAAAGTTTCAAGAGGGCGTAGAGTCATGTTTACTATTAGTATTGTTCGTAAACATTCTAAGGTGGAACATGGTTGCCTAGTACTGCCTAATCTTAAACCAATAGTGAATATGAGTATTTGATCAGTCAAATAAAAACACAAATATCACTTTTCTGATCATATTTTTATTTGTTTGTGCAGTTCATACTTATGTCAGGCCTCCTCCTGGGAGACAACGGATATACGTACAGTCAGCTTCCCTTGACACCATCTCGGTGCACGGCCGGGTAGTCCAGAAAAAGTGCACAACAAACAACACAACTCTACAAGTAATGCCACAGAAAGAGTTGTTGAGCAACCGAAAAACAAGTTCAGGTGCCTTATCTGAAAACTTTGAAATCTCCTCAGACCACAACAGATGCTGTGATAGTAGTGGCGTGTCTGCTCTTCAACATTGCCAAAAGCCACTACGGTAATAAGATTGCATAACATGAATCGAATAGACATCCATGGTTGAAACTTGTCTCAATGCGTACTACATTGTTCCTTTTTTCACGAGGAATAATTTTGGGTCAGGTTCAAGACACGAACTAGAATGAAGCGATTCAAGCGACACCAGTTCCGGCAGTGATGGAACTAATGAAGATCCTCCAAGTGAAACTGCGTCTATGCCCCAGTTCATACAAACCCATTTTTCTTCAGGTACATGAACCAAATGTAAACCTCGAACACAGTGGTGAAAAGCAAGGAGAGCAGGGCCAACGCAGTGAAAACACAAGCCAAATAAATGTTTAGAGGAACAGAAGTCGGGCTGCCTTAGAAGCAGGGCGACATTCCGGCATGAACAATTCTACTAGTGCAGCACAACCTACCGCCAGGGGTCTTGGGTGGATATCGATGCAAGGAGCATAGACTGTACTACGACTAGATACAGAATCGATTATGAAGCAACGGAGGCATATTATATCTATAAAAGTCTAAACTGCACCAAAAATATAAAAAGCGCAAGTTGTTTGTCCAAAAAATACAGTACCACCTAGAGTTTACACTACAGACGTCAAACATTTATTGTGGCCTGTGAACAAAAGCATCCTTGCCAGATAATACTGCTTAAAAAGACAATGAAGACGATTTGAAAATATTGTTCGTCTATTAAAGCAAGTCTTAGCCGGGACCCAGAGCAATGTTGACCAAGTTTTAGCTTCAACAAGCATCACGCGTGTCAAAAAAAAACAAAAAACGGCCTGCAACGAGTTGTGTGACAAAGAGATTTTTGTTGTTTTTGCTATCAAGCCATCATGGTTGTTTTATTCCTCTGCTAGCAGTGTCTCATTTTTTTCGCTGCCAGTATTTTAACTGTTGTTGCATAAGCACACACAACTGAAGCTTGCTTTGCTCTTCCAGAGAATTGTTGCTGCTGCGCCTCCTCTTGATTTGTTCGCTGTAAATGTTTCATTAGAAGATTATGTTGTTGCTGGTCGAACTGTATTCGGCGTTGTAATTTTTTCATCACAGCACACTGCCACGAGATTGGTACGCTTTGTTGCACAGCCAGGAATTGTGCTGACTGCCGAAATAAAAGAAAACGCAGTTTGCACTCCACCAAAAGTGGCTTACAAAGACAGCAAGTGATTTCCTGGGTGGAAATGCATTAAAAGTGATATAATTAGCTGCTTTTGTGGCTTGGGGTGAGCGGAGCCAGGGAGACGTTTTGGGGGAACCATGTCACCCGAGGAAGGATGAAAATAAGAGCAGTTCGTAGAGAGAAGCGCTACGACAACTCGTCGCGCTCCATGGTCTTCTTTTTTTCCCTAAAAGTTAGGAGTATGATTCCTCAAGACAAATCTTCTGCCCCTAAAGTAGCTCGACTGCCGCCCATGTGGAAACATTGTCGGCGATGTCACTAGAGAGATTAAGTATAGCAAACGCAAGCGTTTTGCCTATGCAAAGAATTAGCTTCCAGCCTAGGTTTTATATGACAAGGGTTATTTTCGGCGTACGCAAGCGGCTTGCGTACGCAATGCAGAGCACTCCCTTTTCCGAAGATTTGCACACGACTACAAAAAGCCACACCTCTCTGTGATGCCTGGTCTCAGCACGTCGCTGCATTGCAGTTGCACTGCCGTTTTTTCTTCTGACAGTCGAGGATCGTCCAGGGGCTAAATGAAGGTTGGGTGGTCGGCTTTGCTGCCGCATAGTTAGAGACAGTTAAGGTTATTATGTCATAACTTGGTCAACCCAGCCTGCGCATGTTGTTGAATTTCAGGCTGAAAAGGAATAGATTTAAGATTTTAGAACGATGAATTACTTTTAACTAAATGACTAAGAAAAGGCATCCAGCCATTGTAGAGCTCAAAAAACTTTTTTAAGTTATTTTTACTATTACAGAAATAAAAAAAGATGTAAGACCGGTAACGTCTGTGGCAGGCTACTTTGCTTGGGCAGAGAAAACAGAGAAAAAGGGAACAGAGTTGCAGGTCTGGGAGCACTGAATGCGCGCATTGAAGCTCGCACGAGTAGGACGCCTGACCACGCACAGGACAAGAGAGCAAGTCACTCAAAGCAGAATAGTGCAGTGGTTTTACAAGCAGCGCACTTGACGCGTTCACTCACTGATGATACATTCTCTGAGGCTTTTTACATACACAACACAGTACATTAGAAACTGTACACGAGTACGCATAAAACAAGTTAACATCATTGATTGATTAGACTGGTACTCGCAAGACAAAATTAAAGTTTCCCTACCAGCTTCTACTTTCATGCTTTGCTTAGAAATTTAGCGAATTTGCCATAAATATGAAGATCAAAATAAAAAATGCTTTTGCATAGGAAAACCAGTGGTTACTTCTGATATCATACAACCTCCAGAAGAAAGCCACGATACTGAGCTCTCACTCGTACAGGTTCTGTGTTGTTTCCTTACCGAAAAGAAATAAATTGTTTGACGATGCAGACCTGCCTCACGATATGTTCCCTGTCAGGTAACAGCATCTGCATCAGCATACTTACGTGTTCAGCAGCAACTCTCCCGGCTCATCAAGGATGTTCCAATGGGGCTCCCCATGTGCCACGATTAGTGTCTTCGGAACACACTGCAGGCGGAATTATGGTTCCAAATAAGCTGAAGGGCACATTTTTGAAATAGGAATCAGTGACAGCGCACCAGTTTTTCTGATAGCTGTGAGACGCATATTTGTGGGCATGCAAATAAAATAATATTGAAAAAAGGTTCCGGAGCATGGTAGTGGAAAATTAAGCCTAATCGTTGCTCACCAGCTGCTGCTTGTTAGCACAGCGGCCTCAATATGGCGTGACACACATGTTCAGGTTCTGGCCAGGCATTTGCCTGCATAAAGAATGTAATTACCTCTATTACAAGATTCACCCTTTTTTGCTTAGGTAGCACCTAATTTGGTTAGATATTGTTCGCAGCTGGCTAATCTACTAATGGTTTTCGTCTTCATAATTCTTTGGGGGATGGACGGGAGGAGGAAGTAATCGCCTTTTTGTGGCCACTGGTCAAACTCTTTGTACTCTTCCATCTGCGTCATTTATAATTTTGTAGGAAATACCAAGAAATTATAATGGCTGGATAATTTTGAATCCTGTGCAATGACTTTTGATAAAGCCTGCTCGACTGAAGCAAAGCTTCCTGGACTTTCTAAATACACCCGAATTTAAGACATACGTACTCAGCTTAAGAATATCCACGGGGTGTTGTTACATGCTCCTAGTGTGGCCTTTTCCACCAGTACAAAATCATGTTGGAAGCAGGCGAAACATTGCTCCGGTTTTCGTCGTTATAACGAAGTCAAAATGATAGGATTTCACCATAAAATATGTGAACGAAGCAGAATAACCCGTTGAACTCATCGTAGCTCCATCAATCTCAGCGTCGTCCTGTAAGAACTCGTGTCTTTAACAAATTCGTGAGGGAGAGTACATCTTTTATTGCAGTGTCCAAGGCGGGTGGCTCCTTCGCTGGTGCACCACCTCCCGTCCTCGAGAGCTATTCTAAATAATCCCACCAATATTTTTTTTTTTGCTGCGAGCTTTATGTTTTTTGTTGCTCTTTGATACGATCGAGATCATGACCTTTCGTCGTCGACTCCAATTTGAAGTTTGACTCATTAACTTGCCAGGCCATTTTTTCATACGTTGACTTCAAGGTTGTTCGACTTGTCCTCAAGGACAGCAAGGTAAGGTAGAATCAAATTTAAGAGTTAAACTGTTCCGTCGGGTCCCAGTTTCCACCTCGCGGGCTCTTTATCTGATTCGAGGCCGTGGAGGAACCCATCACGCAAGAGATAAAGCACAACCAAAGTTAAAAACACCTGACCACGTTGGCGCGACGACTCATGTCGGATTGGATTGAACTGGATTCTGTAGGCTAAACTCGACGCAACCGGATGTCGTCGTGCGTGTCGCGCTGTTGAGATCCACTTCCTTTTTCCCGTAGGGATCCAGCCAACCTTATTAGATTGGCTCAGTTACGAAACTGCTCATAGATGCTGCATGAACAAGCACTACCCCGCCCACTTACCACGACTCGCCTCCCGTCGCTCGACGCGCTGGGTGGCTGCTTTGGTAACTGCAGTGCCTTGTATCTATTCCATGGGATACGTACGTTTTGAATTGCAGCGTCAGATGGCGTTCCAGTGTAATCTATGGAACACACAGTTCGTAAACGGAAATTTAGCCGCCGCTTCAAACGACGGGAAAAGGACTGAAGTAAGTAAGGGTAAACATCCCCTTTGTGAGAGATCCACAACTGAGGTAATATAGTAACTTTGGCTCCAGTCAAAATTATTAAACCACTCAGTTGGGAAACTGCGATAGAGACTGCTCTGAAAAAGAGGCGCCGATTTGTCCTCGCGCACGGAGCTAATGGCGAACACAACGCCGCCATTTCTCCCGTAGCGGCCACTCGAGGAACCGCACGTTACTTCTATTCTGGCTTTAGTCGGACATATTGGCGCCGAAACAGATACAGTGGAAGAGGTTGAGCAGGGGTCGGGGGTGTCACCCCAGCGGACGCGCCGCGTCTTACTACCGAAGTTAAAATGCACCTAGGTCGGGACGCGCCACCTGAAAAGCACCGCTGAGGCATGGTTCTATAAAAACAATATGTAACTGGGCCGCAAAACCTTGCAAAGTAAGGATTTTAAAACCATCATGCGCCATTCATTTTGTACTAATCTCCAAAAAATGTAATACAAATGAGTGTTTTCTGTTTGTTTTTACTTAAAGAACATGCTCTCTCAAAGCTCAACGGTACCTCAGTTAAGACAAATGATAGAGAGTGGCGCTGTTGTCGTATTTAGCTTGGTCTCGGTGGACGCCAGCGGCCCAGGTTTCGACAAAGAGTTTCAACTGAGTGTTTTAGTAACGTTGGCTCCAGTGCATTGCGTGACACGGACGTGACCTCCTGCGCCGTAGTTACCCTAACTAGATAATCGCCCGCTCGCACAGAGCAAGCCGGCACTTGTGGATACTATATGTCGTAATCGCGCGTTAGTCGGAGATTTTTATTTAGGCGAGTGACTACTTAAGCGTGCAAGTAAGTTTGAAATGGCGCTAGTGAGGTCACGCCTGGTGAATACGGCAGTGACTCTGTACAGTAAGGTGTCGGGCAGTGTCAACCGTTACACAAAACACAGCAAGTAATATCTCACACGGGACGTGTCAACGAATATTGAACAACAATCGTTGCCATTTCCCAACGGTTATTAAGCTGGTATAAGTTGTCCGGTGCTACCACGTGTTACACAGTACGTAAGGCTAACAGCCCCCATTTTTGATCCCAGTTTAAACCGCAACAAATCAAAAACCGATGACACGTTCTTTTTTAGAGAATGTCAATACACTTTATGTTCCTTTTTAACAATCGTTATTGCTCAACACAAAACTTAATCAAAGTCTTCACTATTTTAGAGTAAAAGAACAATAACCAGAACGTTTAAGATGAATTCAAGCAGGAGAGACATGATGAAAATCTTATCGGCACCCATATTAGAATGGCCGTGGTCGCCGAACGGGGCCTTCCAAGTCGTGCCGTGATAGCTTTAGCGGCAGCTCTTGACGCGAATCGTTCCTCTTTCGACGGTATTTTCTGCTATGATACTTTTTAAATACCTCCCTCAATATTTCGCAATAGTAAGTGCTTTTCTGGCGTTTGCCATCGGTGGCTATGCTGTGGACGCGACCAACTTTAGCTATATTGGGACGAACCCCAACTAGTTAACTAAGGTAGGCCAGCTCAGTTCAACTCAATGGCCGTTAGCGACTAAATGACAGTTCGCACCGCCGTAAACCTCCGGCCGAATGCGATAGAGTCAACTGTCCTTGGCTCGATAGCAGTTTACAGCGATTGTGCAACTAGGGTAGCCAATCAAGAAGCGATGAAAGTTATCCCTAGAAAACAAAGAAGACGACTTGTGCATCAAGTTTTCCCGCAAGCAGTTTTGTGTGATGGGCTCTTACCGAAATGTTGGACAAGAGTCCGTCGGACCTCGCATGCAGACCTCACCGGACCGGAAGGAAATCTCAAAGCTGAACGGGTCGAAAACTTCGACAACCGCGGAACGACGAGGTCTGCAAGGAACCTATTCCATGACTTTTGCCCACTTGATAGGCAGCATACAACAGGTCCGGGGAGGGACTCGTCCCTGGATACGTTTTTGTGGTCCGCTTACCAGCTCTTGGAATTTTGCATGGATTTTTCGCCTGGAACATCGCGGATATCGAATCGCAAAAAAGGTGAAATCACCCATTTCGTAAGAACCTGTCCGGGGAGCTGTCCGCCGTGTGAATACACCTTAAAGGTGAACGGACTATAGTTTGCGTCAGCGTGACCGCCAGAGCGTCTTGAGCGCAGACATGTAAGTAAAGAGTTACAAGTAACTTGTTACTTGCAATCAATTACACTTAACTGCAATATTATATTGCTTCAATTCCTTTTTGTCAGGTAACGTATGCTTCAATTCAATTCCTCCTTTCCTGTAGTCAAATACAAGTAATCAATTTACTCTTTCCAAAAAGAGCAGCATTGAGTTGAGTTTCCAACATAAGAGTCGATTTGACTGCCCTGCGTCAGTTATGTATTCTGCAGCCCCTGTGTAGGTACTTATTTTTTTTTGTTTTTAAGGCGAAAGCATTACTCTCTCCATGGAGCGAAACGACATTATGACCTTTTCAAGCCGCGCCAAACTGTAGGCAGCGTATTGAGGCCGTACTAGAGGGAGGGGTGGCGCCTGCTCGGCAGCCCCTCTGTTCCCCCTTTCGGGTCACGTGTCAGGCGCGGCTGGAGGTTCGAAAGGGGGGTGGGGGGGGGGAGAATTCCCGCTCCCCACGCGTTCTACGATCTGCTTTAGCCATGTCGCGCCACGAAGGAGCGGGGCGCGCTGCCCACTGTCCTTCGCGGCCGCGGGACACGGAGCTTGTAGGAATGCTCTGAGTGTTGGAATGCTTTCGTATTCCTACGCGTAAGCAGTCTGTTATGTACTCCTGTAAATGTTTGTTGATTTCTTATACGTAACTCCTCGACACCTGTTGGAAACGTAATAAAAGTTGTTGAGTGTGCCAGAACGGCATATTAGATGTTTGAAGTTTTCGCTTATGTCATGTTTGTTTACTCCTATTACGCAAACCAAAGTTCTCAAATATTTTGCACTCATAATCGTTACTACAACGTTTATTTGGCAAAAAAACGTTGTAGAAAAGTAAGAACAGCGTGAAAGGGTTATGCAAATATTTACATCTATATTGGCGATGAAGTGAGAAGGTTTAAGCAACCAGGCTTGTTAAAGTGCTTTTAATGACGGTTTTAGGTCCGGCTGGCCAAGGTAAACCTCTGACATTACAGGAGACAGTGAGAAAATTTGTGAACTGTGAATCTGGCAAATGGGGAATGCACGAACTGATTGACGCTGTCTCACGAGTGCGGCGTTCCGTGAGGAGAATTTAGAAAGCCTTGTGAAGCATGTCCACCTGCTGATCTCTGATTATCTTAGTTGAGGTACGTGGCAGTGAGCTTCTCTTGAAACAGCCGACAAAAGTAGGCCTGAATGTACCCGGGCAAAATCAGCCGATAATCCCGTTGTCGGTACATTTAAAGGATGGCGATCTGCCGCTGCAGAAGATTTATTCTCGACCGATGAGATTTGTTTTCTTGCCTTGCATCACTCGACTTGACACATCAGAAAGCAAAGCAAAGCAGCTAAGCCTAAAAACCTACACGAATACCCATGGACGAAATTTCAGAGTCACGAGGCTTGAAGGGCATCCACTGTAACCCTGTATCCACGTGCATATAGTTTGCACAGGGACGAGCTATCGCTTGGACTCGCTTGGGCGCCGCTGATAACACTTTCTTTAATATACGAATACTTGAAAGCCTAAAACTTTGAGGAGAAGGACGGAAACACGACTTCTGAAAAAAGTCCTGTTTCCATCCTCGTTTTTTATGTTTTATCCTTTTAAGTATTGGTATATATTCACCAGCATGTTTGTTTTCAATTTTTACTGTCCGTGTACTATCGTCCCTCGGAGTCGTGAGCACCGTGAAAAGCGAAATGCCACGATCACTAAAAGCGACGCGCGCCATAGTTGTTGCACCAACCTAATCAGCGCTAAATCAGAAAGGCGGCGATTCAACAGAAAGCAAACCCCACAAAGTGGCGCTAGCCCCATCGTGAACCCAAAGAGGTGCCTTAGCGAACAGAGACGGCATGGACCGCAAAACAGAGGCATTTTATCGCCTGCTTTTTCCTGGTGCACTTTTCTTTTCGAATGAACTGATCACCATATGCTTAGGCTCACTCTGTACATTGCTTCATAGAAAAGCTACTAACGCATAATCTTTTTTGTTTTTCATTCTCCGGTCACGCATTCGAGAAGTCGCGGAGTCTTGTGATCGTGAGGCAAGACAACACGCACGCTGCGTTCATAAACTGATGACGTGGTTGCCAGTCCTGCGTAGCTGCGTCTTGACAAAACGTCTTCAGCCAAGGCAGCGACTTTTTTCTCTACCGATTAATCTGTTTTCTTGCCTTGCATTGCTCGACTTGACAGATCAGAAAGCAAAGCAAAGCAGCTAAGCCTAAAGACCCCCACGAATACCCATGGAAGAAATTTCAGAGTAGTGTATTCTGTGGTGACTATCTTAGTTAACAAAACACAAACATGAAAGACGTTTACATATCTTTGTAATGTGAAAATTAGAAAGAAACCTCAGAGGTATTTGATTTCGCGATATACCGTGCTAAAGAATTTGAGAAAGATATATATATATATATATATATATATACATATATAGACTGCACATCATTACGTAAGGTCCCGTGATCACGTAACATTGTTTCTTCTACCCTTTTCCTCTTCCCTGTCTTCCTCCTCCTACTACGTACCCTTCTCCTTCACAACCTCCCTTCCTCCTCCTCCTCTGTATTCTCCTCACCTCCTTTTCCATACCCTCCCCTCCTTCTCCCTAACATTCCTTCTTCCTCCTCCGTTCCCTCCCATCTTGAAGAGGAGGCCACCTCTTCTCTAGCGTACGCTCTTCTAAAGCAGAAAGATGTCAGAGCAGCTTTCACTTTGCTCTTAACCTGTCACCGACGGTCACACTCTCAGAAAGGCAAGGCAGCAATTTGTAGAGTGCACGCTCTTAGGCGCCTGTTTCCGGGTTGAGCGGCGTCGGCGTCAGCGTAACCGCGCGTTGCATTAAGGGGACGTTTCCTACAATGGCATCACAGGTGACACCACGTGTGACGTCACGAGGTAAAATTATCCCGGTAGATTTGACGGGAAAAGTTTTCGCTATATTTGGCTGGACATTTTTTTGCGAAATTTAGCGGGATGTTTTCTATAATGACGTCAAACGTGTGATGTTACACGTTACGTCACACGTGACGCCCCACGTCAATTTAGCAGGAAAAAATGTCCTGCTAAATTTAGCGAGCAAATTTACCCGCTACATTGAGCAGGGAAATGTTACGGCTACATTGAGCGGGAACATTTCCAGCTAAATTTAACGGCAAAATTCCCCGCTCAAATTTAGCGAAGAAATTTACCCGCTAAGTTTAGGTGGAAGCTTTTGCCTACATTTAACGAGAAATTTAGCGAACATTTTTCGCTAAATCGGAAAAGGAGCAGGAGGGGAGAATGGGAGAGTACGGAGGAAAGGAGAGGAATACCCTCCCTCCGTACCCTCCCCTTCCTCTCTCAATAGCTGCGCTGCAATTCGACATTACACTGAATTGTATACGTCTTTAATTTTGGTTAGAATTATTTCTTTACATTCATTACCTACAAAACAAGTGTTTTTCTTCCTTTGCCACGCAGTCAGTCGTAGGAAACAAAATGAAGAAAAACGAGCAGCATTCAGTTTTCCAACTCGCTGCTACAAAAAGCGGCCATCAGATCTGGAGCGGATCATATGTCCGAAATATTTTCGCAAGCATCTGCTGAGTTTGACAAAGCATCAATACACGCACTGAACTCTTTATACAAGGAGAGTTCGGTGGCCCCTATAAAACAGGGGCACGAGCGCACTGCTACTCACGCTGCCGGCTCATACTGTCGATATCGGTTATAACGAAGTCGGTTATAACGAAATAAAGGCTTAAGCTAGGCGATTAACGATTTCTCACTTCTGCTTGCACTTTTTCAGTGCATTTGTGTCTGTTTTTAGGAGAAACAAATTAAGATGGCTCTCGCGGATACAAAACAATTGTGACAATTAGAAAAAAAGTTCGGAAACTTCATTAGTTTTTGGACCGCCTCACTTCGCTGCCGCGGGCGAAGCCACCCAGAAAAGGCAGCAGCAGCAAATGCTGGAAAGGCCGCTGGCGGCAGTCTCTAGATTGTCGTCTGCTCCCCGCACCCTATCGGTGAAGCGGCTTTACCACTTTGCACGCAAAGAATCCGTCGTGGCATGCCAATAGGGGCGTTCGGAGCGCTAGCAACAACGTTTCCGGAGGAGATGACGACAAGAGCCTAGATTTAAAGAGTTAGCAGTAAGTACGCCTGCATTTAAGTGTCGCGTGGCCTGTGTGGCAAGGAAACTGGGTGGAGAGGCGGACGTGTTTGCACTGAGGTGAACGCTTCTTGAGTTTTGACTCCTTACATGCTGCAGCTTGTTTTGCAAACGCAGCACACAGACCACATGACCCCGATGGAGCAGTTGCCCCATCTCTGAAATATAGGTTCTCTATACCGACGACAAAAAGCTTGAGCACAGAGCTGAGCTCCATGCGCGCTTCTTTGTTTGCTTCGTTATCCGCGTCGGCGTCTGGTCGGTGAGGTCGCTTGTGCGCGAAAGTCTACTTCGCTCAAGCACCGGCTCGCCGAATCATCGCCACTCAACGGTGGAGTGCCCGCACTGACGCGGAACACGAAGGCAGTATCCTTAAATCAAGAGCATGCGCAGTGTGGAGTGCGTATAAACGTAAAGAATGCCGTCCGCCGCCGGCGTCCTCCGTGGGGCCGTCTCAGTGGTCGACGCGGTCCGTACGTAGCAGGATCTTTTTTCGATCGGAGCTTCTCGCAGGTGCCGAGAAGTGGCTCCGATCTAGTAGAAAGGCGCGTGCAGGGAAGCCTCGACCACTTTCTGCGGGCTCGATAAGCATGTGCCCGTGACAACCCGTGTTTTTTTATGACATTTGCATGAGTTTATATATAACGAAGAAGCGGATATAGCGAAGCGATTTCGCGATTTCCCGTTGGCTTTGTTATAACCGGTCTCGACTGTAGATGCTTTCAAGCAGCTGTGCATCGGCGCCTTCATAACCGACCCTCAGTTTCTCTTTCACTCTTACCCTGTTTACCTTGTTTTATCGATGCCTTAGCAGGCCAGGTAATTGACAGAGAGTATTCTATTCTGTCCTTGTGCCCTGACAACCGTCAGCATTGGCCTTTGTGGAGGCTCCTCAAAGTCCGTTTAGTGGCTCGGTATCTCGGTAAGGCTAAAGTCACTGGCGCGTGGCGTCCCATATTTTTCGCGCGCTAGCTACCCTCATAAGGCCTGTTCAGGCCATTACGTTTTGCAGGGAAAGACTGCGACTGTGGGGCTCTTATTATCACCATTAACGCCGGTCTAGGGAAATTCGGAGCAGCGGCGAAATTGGCTCACCGCCTCTCGCCGCAACACACAGGCCTTTGACAAGGGAGAAGTTGATCGAAAATGTAAGGTTCATCTTTTCAAATCATGAAAGAAGTAGCACAAATGTCCGAGCAGGTCAGTGAAGTTGAGAAGGCTCTTCTCATGCATGGTCTGTTCCAAAACTTCACGGAATGATTTTTTGTAGTCGGCAACCGCCGCCTGGTGCGACCAGGTTTTGAACGGAGAAGTTAGTATGGGATCTAAGTTTCGAAACAGAGACCGGTCTCAGTTGCCTGCGGGCAGATGTTGAGGCAGGTCACGCTCCGCGCAGATGTATCTACTGCACCCTCTTCGAGAACAAAAATGAACCAGTTTTAAAGCAGCGTTATCCAATCAAGTTTTTTGGAAACTGGATAAAAACGGGGCGAAAGACGCTCGAAAAGCTTGAGAAAGACTACGGTGGCGACGCGATGAAACAAAGCCAAACTTTTATGCGGCACAAGAGTTTCCGGGAAGGTCCGCAGCTTATAAATGACGACGACCGGTTGGGGACGCCCGTCGACATCACAAACGGACGACTCAGTACGAAAAGTGCGTCAAGTTTCGGACAAGGACTGGCGATCAAGTGTTCGGATGATCGCAAAGGAGTGTAGAATACCCAAAACACTTGTTCATCACATTGTAACGAAGGTTCTTCAAATAAAAAAGTCTGCGCGAAAATGGTGCCAATAGTCCTGACGAATGAGATGAAGGAAGAGAGTTTGTTAAAGTGCCAGGAATAGCATGAACGGCTCCAATACGGACGCACAATGGTTGGAGAGAGTGATCACAGAAAACGAGACGAGGATTTTCTGAAAAAGTTCCCGAATCAAAGCGTCAGAGCAGCGAGTGGCACACCATGGAGTCTCCTCGCCCGGAGAAAGCAAGGATGAGCAAATCGCGAATCAAGGCAAAGCTCTATTGTGTTTTTCGACAGAAAATGTGTGGTTCACAGTGAATTCATGCCACAGACACAAACAGTCCACAAGGAATTTTACTGTGAAGTGCTCAAACCGTTGCGCTACAGGGTTCAACGAGTCCGAAAAGAAATTCGCGACAGTTGAATCTTCCATCAGGACAACGCGTCAAGCCACACCGCGCTCATTGTCTCCTAGTTGCTGGCCAAATATGGTGTGGCAGCGCTGCCCCAGCCGCCGTACAGCCGCAGTCTGGCACCACCGGACTTAATTTTGTTCCCAAGAATAAAAAAACAAAAACCTGAAAGGAACTCGGCATTGGACGCTGGAGATTGCGAAAGCAGCGGCGACGACCGTCACTGAAGGAGGTACCCGTTGACGGCTTCTGGGGCGCTTTCAATGATTGCGTGAAGCGTTGGCAATGGTGCAGCGAATGCATGAGAAATAATACTCTGAAGAAGTTTTTAACAAGATTGTAAACAAATGATTTAACAGAAATAATTAAAACACAACTAGTGTTAACCTTTGGAACAGACCCTGCACATGACAACATAAAATATGTTTAGTACCGTGTCTCGACAGCCTAGGACACTCTCCGTCAGGGGAGATATAGATTGCCGAGCTAATTAAATTTTTGAATTTCAGGTATCATTCAGCTTGAAACAGCTCCCATTCCTAGAACAGCCTGAATAAAACTTACCTATCAACAAATATTGATTAACCTGTCTTTACTGTGATAGTGAGCGAACAGCAAGAAATACAAGTTTCATGCACGCGAGTCACATGCCAGTACGCACCTTCTAGTATAGTTGCTGTAGCCTCGGAAGCTTTAGCCTTGCTGCGGTAAGACAACGCGGCAGCTACGCAAACCGGTTTGCTTTGTTTCTTAGGCTAATCCCTGCATAGCTCAATCGGTAGAGTGCTCAAGGCGCGGCGGCGTTTCGTCGTCCTGACCTGCTTTCTTCGCGGCATCTCGTCAAGCTCATCAGCCTCGTCAGCCGGTGGGCGCTTGGCAGATACGAATCGTCTCTGGAGGTGCCGGCTGGCAGCACAGTGGCTGTTCATGTGTGATACGAGAAAGCGACTTATTGTTGATGATGGCACGAGAGCAGTCGGACCTGAACAATTTTATTTCGCTTCCCTGCCTGTGAAACGCACTTTTTCGATCAAAGCAATGACAAGAGTGACGCGCCCTGCCAGATGCTACCACTACTGCAGCCTCATGGCGCCAGGCCACACTAACTGTTCCGGACGAACAGATATCCCCGTCCGCACGCCGCGCGGACCATGCACAAGACATGGCTGTAAGCTTCGTTTGGGTTACGCAGAAAGACCTTTACCGAGCGTTCCCAATGGCAAAGCGAGGCACATCATCATCGGCAGCAGTCTCACATAGTGAGCCTTTCTGTGGGAAGTTTGGTTTTGCGATAGGCTAGTGCTTGACAGCGTTCTTTAGGACGATTCGGACGCCGTTTCTGGTTGGGTTCTAAGCGCCGTATATGAAGATCTAGAGAACAAGCTCCACTTTCTTTTTTTTCTGTTGGGCAGCCGAGCATTTGGACATGCCGGAGCACAGCGCTCCAAAAAATCTCGGAGATTATGACTGGCGCATGGCCTTCGCCATTTTTCGTGCGCTGGCTTCGCATGTCAAGCCATTGCATTCGCCTGTAGAGACAGTCGCTGCAGGTTGCTTGGTGGTGCCTAGTGCCACTAAATAAGCTACGCTTCAAAGTAACGACATTGGCCATATTGTGGCTTAAAATCATGGTTGCCAGTTATCTGAAGCTTTATCTGACATCACAAGAAACGCTTTTCCGTCCTCCACAAAAGTTTAAACAGTCCGCGACAGAGAAAAGCAATATTACATGGGCTTGCTAACACCGAATCAAATGCTGAAGAAGTCGCTCTTTTGAATCATGACGATCAGCAGTTACGTCTGCTCTGCACAAGCCCTCAATATGGCGGCGCCCACAACAATGTCGGGGAACGGAGTTCCGATAGTCTAAGCGGAGCTCATTTAGTGGCTCTAGTGGAGCCTACAACCAAATGAAACAATACAATGAAATAGCCGTGAATTATCACCGTCATCGTTATCGTCGGTCAAAGAATATTCGGAACAGCGCGAGATGTGCTTCCCGCCTCTCGCCGCAACACACAGTTCTTTGAAAAAGGAAGAAGTCGATCGAATTTTGAAGGTTTATCTTTTCAAAGCTTGAAGGGTGTATAGCAAATGACCGTGCACGTAAAAGCTGTTCCAAGGCATGACGACAAAAAAGACAGAAAAAAACATTTATATGCTTCTTCCGCCGGCCACAACCAGTATCCGCGGATGGCAAATAAATATTTGCACTGAATCACCTATTCTAAGGTATCATCCAGCGAAACCGCGCAATGAACGGAGAAGTGAATAAAATTGCGACTCAACAAGATTCGATTTACCTGTCTCTATTTTGATAATGAGAACAATAAAAATTCAAGCTTCATGTCGGGGGCTCTCAGTTTTCATCGTGCTTTGAAGCGACTCAGTTTCCGTTTCTAGTTTCGTTATAAGCGCTGCTTGCGGAGATCCAGAGAAATAATTTGGCACGCTTTTTCTTGCTCGGAGTTCATGACCGGTGCATGGCCTCTGAGATTTCTCAGTGCACCCTTCTCCTGCCTGTCCAAGCGTCCGGCTGCCCAGCAGAAAAAGCGAGCCAAGTAAGTTCTCTAACTCTCCGCATGCGGCTCTTAGAATCAAACTGAGAACTGAAACAGGATCTCCTCGAAGCACGCTATCAAGTATGAGTCCGCGACATAAAGCTTGCATCTTTATTGCTCAAAAAGCGAGTCGATATATGTTGATTCTTAATTCTTACTTGCTGCTCCGGTCTTTGCGCTGTTTCGCTGGGCGACACCTCAAAATACTAAAGTTAAAGATAGAGAAGCCATCTGTGACTAAGGCGTGTTTTTGCCATCGTGAAAGAGCCAGTTGGAACGGTGGCATATGCCATGTCGTTGACAAATAACAGCGTCCAAAGTGTCCTGTACAAACGTAAGGACGATGATTCTTTGTCAGGCCAATTGAGAAGCGCGATAGGTTCTAGAAATACTACATAATCATACAGCTGTGTCAAAATGATTTCCAAGCGCGCATTGTACTTTGATGAACACAAATCATGTTTTGCTATTTGTTTTCAAGTTCTCGGGGGCTCAACGTAGGTTCGTGTTTAAGTTCGTTTTTTGATAGAGCACATCGGCACAGAACGCAAACGCCACACAGCACGGGTCTGGCGCGTCTCTGTACCCCAAAATGATCAGTAAAGAAAGAGTCATAAGGACAAATATTCCTGACAAAACATCATTATAAGGGAGCCTGTTTTTAGATAATAGTTCACTGCGAGACTTTGTTAACTTTCGCAAGGCTCAAAATTCAAGCAATTCACTCTCGAAGACTCAGAATACAGCCATCTCACTGCAGAGAGCCCACTCCTCAGGAGGTCGAAGAAAATACAGTGTTGAAATATGGTTATTTGTACGGTTCCATGGCACCAACACGTGAGTCCTGCTACTCTGAAGTTTCACAAACATTTTTATACTATGACGGTATTGACCCCTCGCTCCTTTGCTCTGCTTCACACTTGAAAGGACTGAATGCCTTTTTGCACCCTAAACTTCTTAACACCCTTTCTTCAAATTTTAAATCGAATCAACCCTTTTGGGACGATTTAAACAAACCACAGCTCCCCTGATGTTATGGCTCAGTTTGTCAACAAAAAAGTAAGTGAGTCGGTGATAGAATTCAACTTCGCTTTTTTTTCAAAAGATGCTTTAAAGCGCGAAGCTTCAGAACTCCGCCCACACCCATCGCACGCGATATTTCCGTCTTCTGTCCATGCCCTGAGGTTGTGTAGAGCTACAGAAAATATGTCTTCTCGAATTCGTATAACTGAAAACAATTTTCGAAGTGCGTTGTAGCCTAGTCATAAATATAAGTTACATAAAACAAAACACGCGGAGAAGCTCATGATCAAGCCTGTATTTTATAAAATCGGGAGCAAACGGCCCGTGCGCAGGGTCGTAGCAAATGTCATCACTCACAACACCAAAGCTTAGCGTTCCCTTTGTAGTCCTGGCTACGCAGGTGAAAATCTCTATCATGTTCTTCCACCGGTAGCCTTGCACGGCACGCAGGATCACAACATTTTAATTTTAGGCAAAATCCAATTGTGAGATTACAACACGTGGCTCTACATTCACTCTTTCGAGGCATATAACATTTTGTTCGTCGCGTTTGATGTGAGAGTAGGGTATGTATCTTGTCCACTTCTTGGGAAGTCGTAAAGAAAAGCAGTTGTCTCCAAATATATGTTTATTATCTCCCCGTCAGACTTCCACGATCCAGAGTCTGACTAATATTCAAATGTAATGCATAATTTATCAAGGAGGGTTAGAGATATATATTTTTCTTCAAACAGGCTGCGCATGCTAACGGAAAGCAGCTTTGTGATGGAGTATCACAAATAGAAAAAGTCCTGTACATCTTCAAATGTCGTGGTCTTGCGTGTAGCAAGTGACTGAGATGTTAGACAAAGTGCGAAGTTTGTACACTACCCGTATACCAGATTCTTCGAAAACTGGGCGTTTTTTAGCCCACTTAATTCGAAGAAAGTAAAAGTTTCTTAGGGCTATTTTTTATTTGGGGCTGTCTGCTTTGAATTATTTGTAGGCTTCCCTAATTGATATTGTCATGAACCGTTTCCTGACGTAGACTTACATTTCGTATATAAAAAGCCGCACGCATCTTTCTTATTCGGGCTTTGCATTGAGCAGTCCATAGAGTCTGGAATGCAATAGGCTAGAGAAAGAACCACAGTCAAGATTATGTCCTTTGTATGGGTCCAGTCGTCGCCCAGATCCCCATTTTTCTTCTGAGCTTTCTTGACCTACCTGTGCACAGCGTGCTTTGTGGCTTCACGGGTTGCTTTCGAAGTATAGTAATTTTTTTATATTGAAGGGCAACAAATTAAAAAGGAGGTAGCGTTCTATTTGTGATGTGCATTTATATAGACAACATGAACTTGCTGGCCCAGTCTGCGCATGAGCAACATGACTCTTCATTATACTTATCTAAAGCTACTGTGTACACATGGCTCAATTTAAAACCAAATTTATTTTGGAACGTTTTGCTCGCTTCGGGTCGTTCCCGTGTAACATAGCCTTCACATCTGTGCGGACTTACGCTAGGCAGCTTCAGCGGCGTCAAACACACTACCTGAACCAGGGCTTCCTTGTCATTGAATGATAGTCCGCTGACGCAAGGGATGGAGAGTATTAGTGCAATGACGATGCTTTCTGACCTCGCTGATGTTTTTCGATAGGAATGCAGACCATTCTGTAGCAGTTCTTTCACAAAACATTATTTGGGGACTTACGTGCTCGGTGTACTCGGCCTTTAGAAATTGCTTAAGTTAACTGTGGCCAAGCTTTGAAACTTAACGAAAATGGCCACCGTAATAAATGACTTTCTTGTGCCTTCTGAAATGATCGGCGCACGCTTGCTGGCATTGACTGAGCTTAGAAGCCATAGCACATCTGAACGTTTCTTGCTTTTCTGGAAACAGGAGAGTCAACTTTTAGATTACATCAAGCTTGGAACGGAGATAGAGTAAACGCCAGCGCTTCGAGATAGCTAGGGCCAGCCGAGAGCCGAATAGGTCCCACTGTTCCCTTCTCCAGTCAAACATGTGAGATAAGATGCACGGAAGGAGGAGCAGAAAAGAAGAGGAGCGTCGACGTCCGAGTTGAGCCCTGGATGCCAGGTCTTGCGATAACCCGTTGTTGCTCCCAAATATATTAACGTTTGAGTCTCTTTTACCGTGCGGGATATACTGACGACATACCGGCGCGGGTTTGAGGGCGTGGTCCACTAGGTGGACGTCCAATTCATGCCATCAGTAAGAAATCAAAGCCGTAAATGAGAGACTGAGGAGAAGTAGAATCTACTTCGACGGACATGCGCCACGGATTATGAGGGCGTATGGGTGTAGCACGAGCGAAGTTATGAATACCGCATCTTTTTACTCCGAATTATGTACGATTTTCCCTATTTGTGCGCTTCATGTCAAAAGCAATATTAATATCTGGTCACTATTTATTTCCATGCCAAGATATTGGCCATAATAGTACTCCATCCAAAGGCGCATTTGGAACGCACATCTTACGAGTTACAAACTTTGATTGGAGGTATAAACGCGGTACACTATACTGTATAAACAGAAATCTAAACAGACGAAATATGCTCTACTTTCAAAAATAATTCAAATGGCACATGCTAAACAAACTTAAACAAACGGCCGGTTGGCGGTGCTACCTAGGCGCTCGTGCATGTTGTTATGGGGGATCAGACACGAATACATTTTAGTTCGAGGCTCGGCCTCAACGTTCGAGTTACGTCACCACTCCAAAAGATTCATGTTTATGACCAGTACAGCACCACACGACACAAGCCTCGTAATCATGCTCGTAATGGACGCGGAAGAGGCCGAGGAGACGGTGACTCCTACGACAAGGATTTCTCCGCAATACCCTCAAGGCTCGTTCACACATTTCAGTTTGCCTGCGTTTGACTGCGCTAAGAGTGCCTGCGTCGAAGTTGTTGCTATGGCAACGCTTACAAAGAGCCAATGGGGAGGCACTGAGGTGCAGGGACGCAACCCAGCGCAAAGCAGTTGACGCAATTGTGTGAACGAGCCTTCAGGCGTTCAGTGCGTAGCCCCTCGCGTCTCTTGCGATGCCAGATGCGAAAAGGAATGGGAGGGAGAGGGCGTTTCTAATGCGTGCCCTTCCACGTTTACGGCGCTCTGTGCTGGCGGCCATCAAAATACTTGAAACCAACGTTTCCATCTCTGTTAATGACTTTCAAATTAGGGTTGAGGGAAAACATCTAGCGTTTCCCAGTTTGATATGTCGCCAATCGCCTTCCACTATGCTGCGAGTTTTTGTGTGTGTGTTGGTTTTGTTTTGCACAAAAGAGTGCCTGACAACATTGGCAACAGTGGGTTGTCAATTTCGCGCATGTGCTTCGGTTGCGCTGGCCGTGCAATACTTCTCGCTTTAAGTACACATAAACCGCAAATGTGTGGCTGAAAGTGTGTCTGTCATTTCAAGGGAAGACGGTACAGTATTTTTCAACCATCGCATGTTGCCTTAGGGTGAAACAATATGGAGATCAACCCAGAAGCCCAATAACAAGTCAAGATTCATTCTGCGTCGACAGCAGTGTGTCTTTGGCAATCCGCGTAGTTGTGTTTCGATCTGTTTTCTACAACTGCGATACAATCATACGATAACGAGCCGGAACGTTTAGCGTGTGTGGTGCGGCACTGGTAGACGATAGCCGACTTCCAAAAGCATGTAGTACGTCTTGGTTGTCGAGGCATAAACCGTTCATTCCCGTCGTTCGTTTAACTATCGTCACCAACAAATAGCTTCTCGACTGCGGTGACCTGTTAAAGTTAATAGCTCCCATTTCATTCGATTCGAAATATGAAACCTTGGCGACGCCTAATGTTCGCCAGGAAGCTAGCTACTCCTTCCCATTTTACGATGCAGGTCTGTTATTTTTGCCGAGTGGACGCTTGGGCAGATTTTTCCGTAAAACAAAAAGATACTCAGGAACTCTTGTTTTGTTTATATGTGTTGCAGTAACCATTCTGTCCTGAAAAAGAACCCTCGATGCTATTGATCTTTTTTCGTCTTTCAAGTAGGTTGCGATAAGATTCTTAGGTTAGTGATACACGATTATTCGTGAAAATAGCGGTAGTTATGCTGCAGTTATTTTTGTTTTCTCCAACATCAGCATTTTTGATCTTCCAGTTGCACTGCACTTGGAATCAAGTTGCATTTCTTGAGGATATAATGCCACATATACAAACTTGTATCAGGCATAAACAAGAGGATTAAGTCAAGCGTGAAACTCATATTTTTATTTAGTTTTCTTGTGTGAGATGAACAAGCGTTGGACTTATTTAGACGACTGGTGCTATTTGCTGTGTTTTTGGCACCTTTGTTACACATGTCCTTCAGTTTGCTTTTCTTTGAACTTGGGTCTTTTTGTGGGCCTGCACTGCCACCTTTGATTAAAGTAGAGCAGACATTCCGGTGGTTAAATTATAAGTTCTGTCTTAACAACTGCAGACACACGAAGTCCAAGCGACCATGTAAGCAAACACGGTGAGAAGAGACACTGTTACCGCGAAGCTGTGGGGAAGGAGAGCAAACACAAAGGTTATGTGCACTTCTTGGGAGCTGTTGTTACTATGCTTGTGCTGACCCTCTCCACTCTCCGTGGCATACAACGTAAGACACATAGCCCATGGCATGAATGATATGAAAAATATTAATTTTATGTCAACTTATCCAGTGGCTCCGCGTCATGCTACTATCACAATACCCTTGATAGCCTAAAATTGCAGAAAATACATATCTGATGCAGGCTTGCGAATTAGTATTGGCAAACAAGACCTCTCATTGAAGCAACCATTAACCACAGATTGAAAAAAATAGTTTCACACGTTTTGTAGTAGAGGATGAAAAACCATCAGAACAACTTTATCAGATATGATCGCATTTACCAGAGGGTTATGGTACTTGACATAATAATTTTCACAAAATTTCTGGGACACAGAAAATATTGTTTTGTTACTCAAGAAAATAGAGCGGAATATTCTTCAACTAAGCGTAACGCAAATCATCGGGCAAGATTCATGTTTTAAGTGCGGTTCAAGCTTCAGAGTGACAAAAAGACAGTCAGTCATCAGTGACTAGTATGCATTATTAAGATTGAGCTCTGCTCATCAATACAATGCAAATAGTAGAAATACTCTTAGTAGGTTTCAGCACTCTGCGTATTCAAATGAGCTTCCAGATGAAAAAGGCCAACATAATACAGGCTCTTCTTGGCTTCTTCGAAACGCCGATCGTATCATCTAGGCACCGTCCGTGCTTTGTTCGCCCAACACCTGAAAATGTAAATGGCGTCTTTTCGTTAGCTAGACACTGATGGTTTAGGTCTTGGGGGCCTTTTTGCATAGCTCTGTCATGCCACGTGTGCTTGGGCCCCTGAAGTTTATCCAAAGGGGGTCTGTCAAGAAAGAACTAGTTAACCGAGGCACTAGTCGTAGAATGTATTTTTGAATGCGATATCTGAACCCACAACGTTATTGCTACAACTGTTATAGTCCATTCAACTCGGCATGGGTTAAGTCGACTGCAACAGGATCAAACTCATGGCTCCCTGAAAGTTGTGGCTAGTGCTAGAGCTAGGTGGTGTTTCAGTGGCTGGAGTAGCGCTCATCACTAAGTTATTGCCAAACAAAACTGCTTGATTTATCAGGTCGTCCTCAAACGTGCTTTTTGAAAAAAAAGTGTTTGTCGCATAAGTGAGAAGAGAAAAAACTATTCAACGGAGACTAAAAATATCACAGTTCAGATAATACAACATAAAACTCAACTTGACTGATTACAACCTTCTTCGAAGTTTGCAATCAGTCAAGTGTTAAGTGCATGTGTTAAGTTTGCCAAGTACCTTAAATCATCTCGGACAGAAATCAGTTTGGAGGAACAATATAGGAACGACAAAGACTTCTTTCTGCTCTCCTGAAATTTTCGTGAGTCATTGCGTGAATATAGAGAGTACATCACGTAGCTGACACACAACAACGTTGGCTATCAGCGTGAGCTCCTGCTTAAAAATATGCAGCTTGGCTACACTGCAATTGAGCGGCGGCGATAACATACCAAGACCTACCCGCTTGTATCTTGTATCTCAAGATATTATAGAGACATCGCACTCAGAATAGAGGCAGTACACGGGGAGGTGCTTCCGTTTTGTATCCTTTAAAATTGCCACTTTGCACAATCTCGACCGAGGCGTGAGTGTTGGGCATGTAGGTGCCGAGAGGATTAGAATCAATAGTTACACGACGATTCCTGTGTGTTTTATCTACGATGTTCTTGCGAATGACGCGCTTGACGAAAGCGCTAATAGCGTCCCAGTGCCGGTTTGTTGACAATTGTTGGCGATTTGGACTTCTTCGACCATGTTTACCAAGCAAGCAGAGACGCAGCTGTGCGTAATGACATGGCCAGACAAAGCGAAACTAAACAAGTTAACTTTGAAATCAAAGCACATGTTACTCAAAAAAGGACTGGCTAAACATCAAAAACGTGGTATTTATTTTAATAATAAAAAAAGTAAAGTTGCATGACGGACGATATATTAGATGCGCTTAGTTTTGTTCAAGAGTAAAATACGCAAGAAGTTGTTTGTTCTAAATGTGACGAGATCTAAGCGCAGTCCAGCAGCCTAAGCGTTTTAACATGGCCGCCACCACCGCAGTGCTGCGTTCTCCCCTTTTCGCCCCGTAAGTCCCCTGCCCGATCGGCGGGTCGTGTCACGTCACAACACCGATTAAAGAGCGCAGGACGAGGGTAGGTTTTAGAACGTCAAGGTACAAAACACTTACCCTGGAGTAAGATCGAGTACATTTTGGAACACGGTCAGAAATAACGAAGCAATAGTGCTGAATGAGGTGTCGTCGTCAGCGAAGGCCAACGCTGAGCAGAGATTTGACACGACGATTGCGTCAACGTTCGGCTCAAACGTGAGTCGAAGCCGACAGCTGACGCAGCACTCCTTCCCAATCTCTGTCCAGCGCTGGTCTTCGCTGGTGACGCAAAAATGCCAGCACTACAGCTTTGTGCACTGGGCGTTGTTGGTCTCAACTTCCTCGTCAGCGCGCAGCTGGGCAAAGTCCTCCTTTCCCACCACTAGCCACGTGATCTCCCCCGTTAGCCAATCAGATTCGAGCTCTATTCGTTTCTCCTCTCCCTATGGAGTACCTATGCTTCTATTGGCCATGTTGCGGGACGTATTTCAGAGTTCTCCAACGCTTTCCAGCGAATGGTTGAATTTCTACAGGTCGACCTCGAGACTGTATCGCACGAAACTCTTTTTACTATTGTAGTACATGGTAATGTAGGTTGTGCTGTGCGATGGATTACGCATGGCTTACTGCCATTTTTCCTACCAGTCTCTCGGTGAACAAATGTGTTCGCGAGCACTATTCCTTTTTTTTTTCTAATCTGCGAAAGCGATGCCCCTTTTCGTCAATACTTTATTTCATTATCATTAGCCCTTCTGTTTAAGGGGATCCAAAGCAGTCAGATTCGTGACTTCAAGTTGCCAGCGAGGTGCGTTTTTGTTCCTACGCCTACAATGTGACTATTGTTTCGTGTTGATCAGGAGAGCGTAAAGAAGGCCGTAGAGCGAGCACAGAACGTTTGCATGCGAACGTGCATTGCCGTCACTTGAAAAAATGTGTCTAGATTTTCTACACGTTCATTTGCCATCAATGCCCACTTTTTTAAGTGCGTCATGCGGTCTGTCACGGAGGCGCTTTATCTGGAAGTTACGCTAGAACAATATAACGACAGCAATTTCCTTTTCATAAAGAAGAAATTAAAACGTTGTTTACTTAGGCGGATAAGTGGAGAAGGGAAGGGTTTTTCAACTTTTGCGGAGCGAGCAGCTGCTATGTACAAATTCGCTTTAAATTCACTTTCCCCTCTCCTGCGTGTTGACCATTCTATTGCTAGTCATCTTTCCGTCGCACTACGAACAGCACTAACGCTGCCGAACGGCACGAGCTAGAGAGTGCGCCTCGCCTTTCTCTCTTTGCTTCCCTTCTCTTATGATTTGAAAATAAACTGCTTGAAATGTAACTCTTGCTCGGCTGGTCGCTGCCTGGACCGCCTTCACACCGCGGTATGTAGTACACTCTTTAAAAAAAGGTACCATAAGGAGGTAACAGAACGCCTTTTCCCTCCTCCTGGCCAGGAGGAAAAAGCTTCGCTTGTTACCTCATCAGACGCAGCAGACACTAGCGCCTTCTATTGGGAATGCGTTGCTACGAGGTAAATTTCGGAGTGACGGTGCAACAGTTACCTCCGAGGGGGTGCAATATTCGGGCGCTGCGATTGGCTGTGGAAAGGAGCAAACGAGAGCGCTAATCGGCCTCCTCGTATTACACGTCATTCTTCGCGCATGCGTGGGCGAGCGCCCGCCCGGTGTCGAGAACGTTCCCCATGGGCGTCGACGCCCCGCTGGTCATAACGGTCTTTCTTCATAGAATTCGAACGTTCGAAGGCGGCATCCTAGCGCAGGAACGTTGTGTATTGTTTTGTTCGGCTCAATATTTTTCTATAAAGTCACTGAGAGCGCTGCATTGACTTCAGTCGAAGATCCAAGTCGTGTGCACCGTATGCAGGTAAGGAAATGTTCGGCGCGGGTGCCAGTTGGCGTCGGTTATGACCACTCCGGGGAAGGCGACCCCCGTCTTACTTAGACAAAGGGGTGGCGGTCATGCTTGCATGTTTGAAGGCGTCGAGCGTTAGATAAAATTGCTGCGTGCCGCGAACGCATACATGGTTTAGACCATCGGAGTTCATAAAAGCCGTTTACAACTCCCTGTAACGCCGAATTAGAGCGCAGCTCTTGAGGAGGAGGAGGAGGGAAGGGTACTGAAGGGGGGGGGGTCACGTGACCTCGGGGGTCACGTGACCCTGACGATGACGATCCAATGACGTCATCGGTGACGTCACTGATGACGTCATCAGTGATGATGACGATGACAATGCGGATGCCAATGACGTCATCAGGGACATCACTGATGAGGTCATCAGTGATGATGACGATGACAATGCGGATGCCGATGACGTCATCAGTGATGTCACTGATGACGTCATCAGTAATGAGGACGATGACGATGCGGATGCCGATGACGTCACCAGGTTGCATGCAACCTGGATTGCATGCAACAGGTTGCATACAACTTGTTGCATGCCAGTTGCATGCAACAAGTTGCATGCAACCCAGGTTGCATGCAACACTGTTGCATGCAACTCGGGAGGACCTCGGGAGGTCCTCCCGAGGTCCTCCGGGAGGACCTCTGGTCCCTTCGGGACGACCTCGGGAGGACCTCGGGTTTCTTCGGGAGGACCTCGGGTTCCTTCGGGAGTTGCATGCAACAGGTTGCATGCAACCTGTTGCATGTAACTTGTTGCATGCAACTGGCATGCAACCTGTTGCATGCCAGTTGCATGCAACTCAGGTTGCATGCAACAGACTGCACATGCAACAGGTTGCATGCAACCTGTTGCATGCAACTCCAGAAGGAACCCGAGGTCCTCCCGAGGTCCTCCCGAAGAAACCCGAGGTTCTCCCGAGGTCGTCCCGAAGGACCCGAGGTCCTCCCGAAGGACCTCGGGTTCCTTCGGGACGACCTCGGGTTCCTTCGGGAGGACCTCGGGTCCCTTCGGAAAAATTTACCCATAATGCACCGCGCGGTTACGCCGACGGCGACGGCGACGGCGACGGCGACGCCGCTCAAGCCGGAAACGGGCGCCTAAGAGCTGCGCCTCTAAAAGCAAGAACTAGAATGACTGTCGCTTGCACTAGCGCATATCTATAAGATTGACATACGCTAACCAGTGGCGTAGCCAGGAGCTTTTCTCGGTGTATGTGTGTACGGGTGCAGGAGTTTGGAAGCGGCAGCGCGGCGAGCCTGATGCCGGGCGGCCGGGCGACAAGACGCCTTGTTAATCGAGGGTCGCCTACGTTTAGAGAGGGAAGGGGTAGGAGGTTTTCTATTTTTGGGGCTTTTGGTGCGTCGCGTTCAACGTTATATTGAGGATCTGATCAAATAGCAAAAAAAATTTCATAATAGTTTTGTTTGTTTTTTGCAGAGCAGGAGCTGATCAGGCGTTCATTGGCGGCACCGGGCAACCAGCGTGATTAATTCTCAAAGTCGTTGATATTTGTAAAAGTCAGTGTAAAGCACAAAATCTTAATTTTTTGCAAGGTAGGAGCCGATTAGGCATCCATTGTTGTCACCGGCCAATCGGCGTGATTAATCATTAACGTCGTTGATATTTGTAAAAGTATGTGTTAAACACAAATTTTTAAAATCAAGGTTGTTTCTTTTCATTTTTTTAACGAGGTTCAAAAATATGCTTGTAAAACGTCACGTTACCATGAAATACCGAATATAAATGTCTGGGCTAATTATTCGTGCGCTTCAAAAACATTATTAGTAGTATATTACGAAATAAGGTCATTAATCTCTTACCGGCCGAGAGACTAGCAATTATATTGTTGTCTTGGCATTTTCTTTGCGTGTGATTCGGTATTTATAAAAGTCTGGTCATTCAGTAGGCGAGTTAGATAGCTTAAATTTGCAATGTTTGAAGTTGATTGAATATATTTTTTTGTCCTTCATCAACGTTGTACAGTGATTTCGTCATGGGTACTGGATGCCTGCTGCCTTGGACTCATTTCGTGACAGTTCTTAGCACTGTTTCTTGCAGGTAAGGAGCCAAATATTTCGTTTTGATTTTCTTGTTCGCA
Organism: Ixodes ricinus; assembly: GCA_037355805.1. NCBI lineage: Eukaryota > Metazoa > Arthropoda > Arachnida > Ixodida > Ixodidae > Ixodes > Ixodes ricinus. Next base: position 37,354 of record JAZHYW010024825.1, on the reverse strand, counting down.
TTTGGGCACTGGAATTGAGACTCATGATTTTTATATTGTCTTTGTGTGTGTGGTGTTTTCTAGAGGAACTTTCTAGAGAAAAAATAAGGGTATACTTCGAGTAAATAACTTAGAGTAAGACATAAAGGCGCATGAATGTGTCTTTTCTGTGTTTTTTCCTTGTGTGTTGTTCTTTATCATGTCTATATGGAAAAACATTCAAATTTAATCTGACAAATCTCTTAGGCAAAAATATTTACATATTTGCCGAAGTTCGGCAGTTATGGTTGACAGTCATTGGAGTCGGATGTGGTGCTGATGAGCTAACCTGCAAGAGTAGGTGTACTGCTTTGACTAAGATTTGTAAATCACCAAGGTCAATCGGGGTGACAAATTTAAACGTGACTGCTAAACACAAAGTTCTTACTAATCTGCAATTACCACCCGCCATGCGATAATTTCAGTCAATGGTGGTTAGTCAACAGTTAAACTGACCACATCTGGTAAGTATGGTTGGTGCTTTTCAATGCTGGATTCATTGGTTCATCAAATGCTTCGAATGCGTCTTAGGAAAATCTAAAATTTCTTCAAAGTTTTTTTAATTTCTTTATTTGGTGATGATAGGTTTTAGTCTCATAGCACATGATTTGCACCTTTATTTTTTGGTTCCTGGCAGGCAGTGCTATCTACCCGGTGCTGTCTGCCCGCCTAATTAATCCTGAGGCGCCCAGCTATGTGACAGTGGAGGTAGACTTGGACATCGCGTCTGCCTGCTGAGGCAGTCCTGGTTCCATTCTGCCTCTACTTCATCTTTAGCTACGAGTACCATCACCAGTTCAGGCGCAGATTCATTGCACTAGAGTACTTAATTAATCTGAAACACTCAAGTGTGGTGTCACGTGCAACACATTGCTTTCAAAACCTAAAAGAAATACCGAAAAGTTTGTTTCCTTTCTAATCCCTTTTTATGCATGTTTAGACATCTTTTATGTCGTCTGTTTAACGCTTTTATTGTCTGACATAACGCAAGATGGTTTATTCTGAGAGTTACAGAAGGACAATGATACTGCTTCAGAGTCACATTTTTGTAACTTCCGAAATTACTGCTTTTCGCTTTGTGCAGCATAGGTATACTTAATTTATTCCAGTCTATTTCATACTCGGTCCCTTAAAGCATTTGAGGGCTGTGGTTCGATGTTCACTGTGATTTTTGCTTGCAAGGCTTAACTACAAGATGGTTTTAAATGGCTTGCAAGGTGTAAATACAAAATAGTCAAAACAGATTTTTGCAATTCATTTGAAGTGGGTAAGATCCCTTTGGTCCTCGCGGCAGTTGGTCGCGGTTCATTAGCAGCAGGAGATATGATCCCTTTGTTCTTTCCACATTTGAAGAGCAAATCCCACAGTCTGCTTTCCTCCACTCCAGCATTTATTCCACTACTGAGGATAGCACTGGCAGAGTGTAGTGATAGCCTTGAGTTGCAACGCACTTGTCGTTGCTGGTCATGCCTTCATTTGTATTGTTGTTTGTAATATGTGTGATGCTGAATCTATGTTATATCAAGGGTTCCGGGTTTTGGGGTTTTATTTTTTTTTCAAAATTCGGCGTAGTTTGTTCGGTGTTTATTTAAAAGTTATATTTTCGATTTTTTTTTGTGATTATAAAAGAAACATTTTCGCATTCCCGATCAGATTATCCTTGTAGCTGTAATATTTGTGATCACTCAAAGAATAACGACACGTATACCTAGGTTTTCTTCGCTACAATTTCCGTCAAGACGCGACCACGGAATCGCAGAATTCGCAGGCATGATCTTCAGCGTGCTTCTTTTTCTTCCCATTCTGACGACGTGACCGTCTGAGGTAATGACCGTACAAAAACCAGCGGAATGGCCCCGAAAAAATCAGGGTGTATTTATGTTTTTAACCACAGGCAAGTTTGAGAGAGGGTGTAATGAAAGGTATTAACGGCTTTCATCGATGTCATTTGAAGTGCATGAAGTGAAAACCTTATACTAACCCACATCCGACTTTTATTTTAGGACCGATATTGCACACCAAGCCCGATCACAGAAAGGACACTAGATGACCTCGAAGGCCAACCCAAGACCTCTTTTGTTGCATGTTGAACTTTCGAAAGGGCAATCACGAAGACGTCACACAATGTCGAACCGTGCAAAGCCCTCTCTCACACCTCTCCTCTCCCTGCCCCGCCTCCAACTCGACGCAGCCCTGAAAATTGACCTTTTTCGTTCAAATTGAATTTCAGGAAACGAATAAGACGTATTTTTATCGGTTTTTATCGGTTTCAACCGAAAACTCCGAACCTACAAACTGACCTTATTTGGTTAAAAACGAATTTCCGAAAACGGATTCACGTAATTTTATTGGTTTAAACCGAAAACTCCGAACCCTAGTTATATCATAGTGCGTTTATTTCGATTCTCGTTTGTACAAGACTCAGTCAAGACTCAGTCAAGACTCAGTCATTTGATTTCACCCCGATGAAGCTTCGCTATTCCAAGCAGTGTTCCAAGCATTCACTGTTATTGGCCGGCTATACAATGATTGTTTATGCACTTTTTTGTGATAATTGTATTGACTGTCGCGAACTAGAGCCCCGAAAGTATTCTTCCAAGTGCTTTTATCGCGCTTACTGGTTTCATCTGAGAACTTTTATAATTTGTGTAGTCATGTCATTAATTTTTATGCATTTTGTTTGTGACAGCCGCAATAAAACATTGTCATTTACTTTCAGTACTGGTGCCGTCTTCATCTATTAAAAAGGGCCACCATTGCAGCAAGTACTATCAAACCCACAAAGGGACATGGTACCTTTTAAGAAAATGAAAGTGATCCCATCAAGTGTACTCTTAACATTAAATAAGTTGGTTGATGTTATACATGATGGGGAAAACAGTTTGGAAAGCGCGAACTACGAAGAACAAACACGGCAGGACAGCACTGTCCTGTCGTGTTTGTTCTTTGTAGTCCGCGGTTTCTGAGCTGTTATCCCTATTGTGTACATTTAACCCTAAAGTGGATTATAGCCCCCTTCATAAGAGGGTTAAGGTTGAAACTGGGGGCGTGTACTATTGCCCCTACATTTTGGCAACTGTTCCCTCTATATGGATCTAAATCCAGCCCCCAATACCAGGTGCGGTTGCTTCCAAAAGGAAGTAAAACAGGCCCCTCAAATATGTTATCTTACCTCTCAAGGGGGTTAAAGTTTCCCTCTAAAGAAGTTAAAAGCTGACCTTGAAAGGATGCACTTTTAACCCCAAAAGGAACCAAGGTTACCTCCAAAAAGAGGCAAGGTTGCACCCTAACCCAAGGGGTAAGTTTGCACCCTCGTTGCAGGGGGAAACTTTACCTTCAAAATGGGTTGCCCTATGTGCAAGTCGGTTACCCCCTTTTTGACTGGTTTTTAATTTGCACCGAACCTAAGCGCACTGAACGTAGTAACTCCATGGTCAATTCATATAGGTCGCGAAAGTGGAGCAAAAAAGCGGCCCAAAACCAATCGTCAGCGTCATCACCCTGGAGGCCACGCTACCGCAGCGCGACTGTGTTTTGCGTGGCGAAACACTAAGCTGATAAAATATTAAAGACACATTTATGGTGTTTAATATAGTTTAATTTAAATCAAAGTATTATTTATTCATAATAACTTAGTTTAAGCATGCTCAGTTAGGTGAATTTATAAGGTTATGTTTAATATGTATTATGTTGTGCATACATACTGACCTGTAGCACGAAGACTAGCCCTCCAACCAGAGTTCTGTTTGGACAAGTAAGACCGTCCCTGGTACACGCAAAACGCATTTGTAGGGTGCTGAGAAGTGAGTTGTGGCGGCAGGTCAGACTTTTTATGACTGTCTTCGAGTTCTGTGTTGCGCTTGTCCGTACCTACTCGCTTGTGATTGTCCCTTGTGTCGCGCAAAACCTCTAGACTGAACCAGAGTTCATGGTGAGTTTTGATAGTGTGCATTGTTTAAGACAGTCTTTAAGATTACTTTGTTGCGTAGTACTTGACCAGCTATAGCTGGTTCAGCTTTTTGCAACCTCTCTGTCACTTTGTTTCCTTTGTTTTGTTTTTTTGTAGTGGATCACACATACGCGATGGATGGACATGGTCTGCCTTCTGGAGGAAACTATGTGTGGGCGCCCGAACCTTCCCCTACCGATTATGATGCTTCGGTAACTTCGACGTCTGCAGTTTCTCACCAACTTAGGTATCAGTCATTATGCACAAAGCTTACTTGTACTTCCACATTTTCTACAGTGGAGGCGCATTGCTTCTTTCATTGTTTCCCGAAACGTTTCATAATTGCTTTTGCTTTCTCCTTGCAGAGTCCTGTGCCACCCACACCGAGGGCAAGGGGAAGATGGACGTGTTGAGGGCCAAACTTCGACAGCTTCGGAAACACAACAAGAGACTCCAGCAACGACTGCAGCGACGGCGTCATATGCTGACTTTCACTGAGATAGTTGAAAGTGTACGTAGCCTTGTGTCTCCAGCCGTTGCTGCCCTTGTGGAAGCTCAGCTGAAGATGTCCAATGCAAGCAGGTTCGGCAGGTGGTGGTGCAGCTAGAACAAAGCCTTTGCCTTGGGCTTGTACTTTCACAGCCCTAAGGGTTTCCGGTACTGTAGGGAATTGTTGAGGCTCCTATCCGTTAGGTCGTTACAGCTTTGGCTTCAGCGTGTTCCCCTGAGGGTTGGTTTTTACCCAGAAGTTTTCGAACTTGTCAAAAGACGTGCAGCTTCTTCTTCAACAGAAGACAAGCCATGTATCACTGTCTTTGACGAGATGCACGTCACGAAAGAGCTCTCGTACAACCCCTCTGTGGGCAGGTTTAAAGGGCTCGAAGAAAGTAACACCGGAAGAGGCCATAACCTCGCAAACAAAGCTCTTGTGTTTATGGCTTGTGGGAGCCGAGAGTGAAAGACGAGGCAGAGGGCTCGTGACAGGCGGTCGGCGGAGAAGACACGAGCTGGCGCGAGACAGAGCGTGCTGAGCGAGGCTGGAGCTGGGCAGGAACGACGGTGCCAGGCTGCCTGGCCTGGCCTATGGCGAACCCCGGAGCGGTCCACCACCGAGGTTCGAAGTCCGGACCGGTGGAAACGGCAAGCCCTGGCCATCTGGCCTAGGCCATGACGATCCCGGGGTGGTTCCGCAGCGAGAATCGGGCAGTGATAGCCCGGGACAGCCAGCCTACGCAGCGCTGGCGTGGGGAGGCCGATCCGCAGGCCTGGACACGGACTCCGACTGCGAGCTCTGATCGACGGGCGACAACAAGGGTCGGCGGGCCCGGACTGCCGGCTCTTAACGACGGGCAACCGGGAGGTACAGTAAAAAAAAACAAAAAAACACTGAGGTTTTGCAGCAGGGCCAAAAATCCTTGATTGTCTTACTGTAGTCTTTAAGGAGTACATTAGCTATTATAATAAGCTGTAACGCTCGACTATCAAGCCACTCGTGAAAGCTGGTATCGTCGGTTCGACGTCAGTGGATTGAACGTCGAATTGTTGTTTTGGGGTGTTACATATGGGACAAGGGGTGTACCTCCTTACACCCCTTATTTCTGAGAGTGTGTCCGTCGTCGAAAGCCGGCAGTCCGGGCACGCCGACCCTTGTTGTCGCCCGCCGATCAGAGCTCACAGTCGGAGTCCGTGTCCAGGACTGCGGACCGCCCTTGCGCCCTTCCCACGCCAGCGCTGCGTAGGCAGGCTGTCCCAGACTATCACTGCCCGAGTCTCGCTGCGGAACCACCCCGGGATCGTCGTGGCCTAGGCCAGATGGCCAGGGCTCGCCGTTTCCACCGGTCCGGACTTCAAACCTCGCTGGTGGACCGCTCCGGGCTTCGCCATGGGCTAGGCCAGGCAGCCCGGCTCCGTCGTTTCTGCTCAGCTCCAGCCTCGCTCAGCACGCACTGTCTCGCACCAGCTCTCACCCTTGGCTCCCACAAGGTTAAGCTAGATGAACTTGAGTTTTCCCTGGATCAATATCAAAATTTTGGTGTCACAGCATGCAAAACTGAATTTTTCATTCAATTTAAAATATGTTAGATTCATTCGACCCTCGCTGTACAGTGCTAGATGACGTCGCTCACTTGAATGGTGGAACAGGGTGTCTACCAAATTACTTATTCCGAATTCCCCAATTTTCCCAAGGTTTTCCTGACTATTTCAATAAAATGTTGACCGTTACTTCGGTTCAGGGAGTGCTTAGTGGCCTGCGCTGCCTAGTGACGTGTCGGGCAACGTTATTCAGTGCAGCGGCACCAGCCTGCAATCATCGGGCTTCGTTGAACGCTGCCGTTCCACTTTCACTTATCATTCTTGAACTTTTTTATGGTGCCCTTGATTTTACCCTGTCCTTCCAATATAATCCGCATTACTTGAGAATTTTAGGTTTTCCAGGTTGGTAGACACCCTACACACCCTCTGCATGATTGAAGAGTGTGTGAGAACAAGCGTTGGCCTCGATGTTTACTCGTGCAGTGTGACGACTTGAAACAAAAACCTGGATTAATGTTTGGTTGTCTGAGTTATACAAAAGTATATCAAAATGCGATGAAAGGTAAATCAGTGAGTCAGTATGGTGCTAACAATTTGCAACAGAGCGAATTGATAACCTTTTTCTAATACTTTCTTTCCTGTCTATTTGTGGCAGTTTCTTGCGTACTAGCGCTCACATAGACAGTCCAAGGACAGTCAAGCTGTGGAGCACAATAGGTTTGTGTCGAGCGCATTTACTATAACGAAAGGTCTCAATTTTCAATCTCTTGAAGCATTAATTCATGTGGACATTCAAATGCAAAAGACGTGCATGGCCCCGCACTTCCACCTGTGATTGATATGGTTAAATTTTGTTACGAGCTCTTAACGTGAACAGTGCAAGATAAATGCGTAAACGTGCCTCCTGTTGAGACTATTAATTGCGTGCATAGAGTTGTCCAAACCTCATTTCGCTATGTTTCCAACGCTATATCTCTATCTTTAAGTGTCCTGTGGTGGTGGTGTAAGTTCGTATATAATAAACTGTGTAAACCAAGCTTGTGCCTTTTTGTCTTTCTTGGCAAACAAGCCATTGTTACAATAATAAGTATGCCTTCATAGGCGTGCTGTAACATACTGCTTAGTTGAAAAAGATGGTAACTTATTGGTAGTTCCCAGAACTGATAAAAAACTGGTTCTTTTGCAAGAGGGATTACATGGGAGTGATTGATACAAACAAGGCTATGACGCGTGAAGCAAGGTATGAAGGACGGTACTTGCGCAGGCATGTAGAACATCTAAAAAAGCATTTCAATTTCGCGCCACCGGCGAAAATCATTTAAATTTCGCGCCAAAAACAATCGTGACGTCACAATCATGAGGAAATTGCGTCATTTCGTGTTTCTTTTTAATAAAGCGTCACTTCCTGTACGTCACAGGCGAGCATGACTAATGACAATGCCGCACATCTCCCAGATGGCGCTGCGCCCCATGAACCGCCATTTTTGCGCCTATGGGCTTCTATGGAAGCTTCGCTACCATCCATACATATACCTTGGTAACTCAATGAAACTTTTATTTTCGAAAATTCGCTTTATTTTAAAAGTTATAGGCAAATTAGAATTACAAAAACAAGCAAAAAATAACCGCCTTCATGACGTCGTAGGTCCTGGCTTGAGTGGCCGTGAACTAGAGGAGGGATAGTGAGTTCATCGAGAGCTCACGGCTGCCGCACTCCGTGTCGACGGCTCGAGAGGGCGCCACTAAACCGTGTGTTGGATAGGCTGTATGAAGCGGGCGGCCAGGGCGGCTCGCATTGCATTTGCTGCGTGATTAAAGACTATTTCGGCATAACACTTCATTGGCCACAAACGACAGCAAACACGGGGTAAAGATCAGTACAGAACGGGAGCCACTTCGCGCTGCCATACCGCCAAATGGCCTTTCTACGCTCCGGGACCTTTCTACGCTCGCCGTTCGTCGGCGCCTCATCCCACTAGCCCTTTCTAGTATGCGCCGTTTTTTCCGCCGCTTGGTGGCGGGTATGTCGACGGGTCATTTCTTGCTTCCGTACTTTATAAACTGCATTTGTTTCTTTTCTGATCTAAAATACTGAACAAAAACTACTTTCATACATAATTGAAACGGTTCGCGACACTTATATTTTGTATCTCGACTAAAAAAAAGCGTTTAGCGGCTCTGACCAGTAGTAAGCCAGGACCTAAGACGTCACATTTTGCGCGCTTTCGGTACCGCGGGTCGCCCTCGTCGGTGGAGGAGGTTTCCGCGTCGTCCGGTTAAAATATGACGCACTGATATTTAGTTACTCTCTCCGTGCCCGCTGGCTTGCCCGAACCCCAAGAGACGTGGAAACCGCAAAAAAGGTAGACGCTTAAATATGATTGCAGGGCCCCTTTAAGCAGGGCACTACAGTACCCTTTTCTTAAGAGTGTAGCTTTTCGCCGCAAATGTCTTGCATGTTCTGCAAGCGTTGCACTGTTCGCGCTTTAAAATCCAACGACTGCCCTCCGAGTTTGCTGCTTGTATTTAGAGCACGGCTGGAAACCGCACGATTCGAACCATTTTTTGTCGCATCAAATTGGTTCTCTGCTTTTGTCACATGTTTATTAGGCAGCTCGTAAATAAGTTTATGTTCTTGAAGGACCAGGAAGGCCCATTTTTACATGCGATTATTCAGGTTGCGCTGTGAGCGGCGCTGCCGGTTCCGCCGTCTCTGCAATTTGTGATATATGTTCTGATATACGATATTTTTTCAAAATGGTTGTTGCTGCGCATTGCTTTTTGGAAGCGCGTTATTTTTTATCACACATTTTTTTTTGCGTGTGTCGTGCAAGCGTTTGACAAAATGCTTTATAGTTCTCCTTCTTCCTATTTCACTGTCCCGTTTTCTCTCCAGTGAGGGCCAAGGGCAGGATGCTGTAAAGCGCGTTGAATAAATGCGGTTCCCCGCCTGCAGATATGGTTGAAATTAGGCGTACTCCCGTGACATGTGTTTAAACTGCCAACTCGGCAAAGTGCCAGAATTGATTAAACACGTGCTTTTAGCCAGCTGAGACGCAGTGTATTTTCGTACATTATTCAGAGGTTTATAAAACAGAAATCCTATTAACACCCTTTGGTATTCGCTATTGACTTGTGGATAAATCGGACAATATTTGACTCTATTAAATCATAATGCTTCTGCGGCAATGCCGTGTGGCGGTTCGGCATAATGACGTCGACGCGCATCCGGTGTACAGGCAATTTGTTGGAAAGAGTAAGTTACCTGAATCAAATGGTTAAAGTTCAGCAGCCTCCATCTGACTGCTTGCCGCTTCTGAAGAGCTGGCCGACCCTCAAGGATTTGTAACTTGTTGGAAAACTTTCTATGCTTTGTTTAAAAAGATTAGCCATAGCCGCCGATACTTTTAACATTTTAGTTTATATTCATAATGCCTGCGTCACCCATGTCATGCTATGCCAATAAGCAAAAAAAGTTTCGTAGATTCGTAGAGCCGTGCCCGCGTCGCACGCAGCGGACACAGGATTGAATCCTGTAAACACCGCGGCGGCGGGCGATGGTTTCCAAGTAGTTGGCAATATCGACAAAGTAAGGGGGCCTACGCCCAACTATGACAACTACAACATCACGAACTACAACTGCAACGAAAAACGGATGTCATTTTCAATGGTGGGAAGTGTCCAAAACCACTGTAGTTTTAGAAAGCTCCGAGTTGAAACGACCAACAATTCATTGCTTTTTTATCCGTTCTTATCAAATCTAAGGAAAACGCGAATCATTCATCAGTATCCGTCACGAAGAGAGTTCGGAATGGCCCCTATTTTTCGCACACATTATACATTGCAATCTCGTGTTTATTAACAGCCTAAGCTGCTAAACAGACTCATTACAGATGGTGTTGATATTCATTGTTTAACAAAAAAGCACTGTATGCTTATTTTCTTTATATACATATTCTTGTTTCATTTTGCTTTCATTTATAAAGAATGTGATGTACCTACAAGCATGCACCAGGGCCTGCAAAGTCCCTTTATGTAGGTTTTTGGTCCGCAGACCTCGGCAAAATGTGCCGTGGAAATAAATTCAATTTAATTCAAAATAAGTGCCTTTTATATCGTTTGGAAACGGAAAGTTCCCACCGTGATGTTCCGCAGCGAACCCAGGACTAGGATCTTTAATTTAATCGCACACAGGACTCGTTATTTGTCTGTTGTCCGAACCAAATTAATTCCATATAATTTACTTAAGTGGTCATTGGCTTGCACAGTATCTAAAAGAGCCAAATAGGAGCATACCTAGTGCAAACAAACCTCATGGCTGAAACAGTATCTAAAAGAGTCACATAGGAGCATTGCTCGGCAAACCTCACTCATAAGGGCCCTCGCTTACCCTCACTCACCCCTCATCTTCACAGGTGAGGTGAGGTGACGGTGAGTGAGTATCGGAACCAGGAAAATTCATGTGTGGGACGGTGGAGTGAGGGCCGTGAGGGCTGTGAGGACAGTGAGTGCGTGAGGGCCGTGAGGGCGGTGAGCACGTGGGAGGGATGTGAAGTCCATGAATGCGCGAGGGGCGTGGAGGGCAGTGAGTGGCACGAGGGCCATGTGTGCGTGAGGGGTGTGAGGGCGGTGAATGCGTGAGGGGCGGAAGTGCGGGGAGGTGTGTGAGTGGCATGAGTGCGGGAGGGGTGTGAGGGCCGTGAGGGCGGGTGAGTGCGTGAGGGGTGTGAGGGCCGTGAGTGCGTGAGGGGCGGTGAGTGCGTGATGCTCCTTCAGATGGAACAACTTTTCAGCAATTTCGGTGTTGATGGCGGGTCCCTAGTGTGTTAGACCGGATACGAATTGCTGAGATTGGGTCCGGCCCGCAAACAAGCGAGCAATTCTGAGCCATTCGAAAACGTTTGAAGGGGCTGCATCCAATCAGGGATGCGATATTTTCACTTGATACCTCGGTGCCAGTGATGATGACAACAAAAGACTTGGTTCTGGTTTGAAATTGATCATTTTTGGAAAGGAACTGTATCAGAAAGATGCATTAGTATTCTCACGAGATTTAAACGCATAAAAACACAGTTGTAGCGCGAATTTTGTATCTGATTAGTCTAAGGAAAATAAATCGTGATGATGATGATGACAAATTTCAGCAACTGATTGCTGCGGTACGAACGCGGGCGGGCCATGTTGCTGGTGTTGCGACGTCATGTTTCCGGGCGAAATTGCCCATCTGAAGCGGGCCTGAGGGGAGTGGCGTGAAGGCCATGAGTGCGTGAGGGGCGGTGAGGGGTACGAGTGCGCGAGGGCCTGGGGTGAGGGCGGTGAGTGCGTGAGGGGTGTGAGGGCAATAAGTGCGTGAGGGTCGATAGGGCGGTGAGTGGTGTGAGGGCCAGTGAGTGCATGAGGGACGTGAGGGCGGTGAGGCGTGAGGGCAGTGAGTGGCGTGAGGGCTATGAGTGCGGGTGAGGGCCGTGAGTGCGTGAGGGGCGTGAGGGTACATGAGGAGTTAGGGGGCGTGAGGGTGGTGAGTGGAGTGAGGGCCGTGAGGGTGTGTGAGGGCCATGAGGGCGGTGAGGGCCGTGAGTGCGGTGAGGGGCGTGACGGCGATGAGTGCGTGAGGGCCGTGAGGGCGGTGAGTGCGTGAGGGCCACGAGGTTCAGTCACGGTGAGTGAAGGGCTGAAGGTGAGTGTAACTGTGAGGATGAGAGTTGGGGGTGAGGGGCTGAAGGCGAGTGTAGCTGTGAGTGTGAGGGTGAGCGAGGGGCTTAGGCGAGTGCGGCTGTGAGGGCGTGGGTGAGTGAGGGCGACCTAAAATGCCGACCTCTGCGTAGGAGGGCGGAGTGGCGATGTAGATGCCCAATCTGCGTGCAAGGACATTTTCTTCAGAGCATTTTGTCAGATGAGAGAAAGGTATAAGGTTTGTGGAGATTGCCTTGATTGGTTGTCGGTCCTAGACGGACTGGTGCGTGGAGGCTGGGCTAGTGGTTCAATAAGACTGCGTCAGCCATAATAGAACTTTAACTGTTTTCGAAGTGCATTTTAGGTTTATTTTTTATGAATGAATAATGTCTCGCCATAAAAAAGTGCATGACCGAGTTTCTGCATCTCATGTGTGCTTTACGCGAAAGTACGGGGCCTCTAAGCCCACCAGGCTAGCACTTCTTTATTTTATCCCTCGTTTCTATGCTAGAACGTTGTAGCGAAATTTTCTAATGTATCATTTGCTCGTGCGCCCAATGTTCTACCGACGTAATGTGTACAAATAAAGTTGAGTTTTGCAACATTTAGAAAGTCTCCCTATGTCACTGACGAAATATACTGATATAGCTTAACCTTTAAGTTGGCAGGCACATCTTCGTCCTCATTAATTGTTTACTTGAAGTTTCACATTCATGTACAAGTTTTTATTCGTGCACATAATGTATGAAAACCAACATTCCATATGTGTGTTACGTAGACCAGTGATTATACGAGAACATCTGTTCTTTCCGCTTGATTTTACTTTTTCTTAAAACATAGAAAGGAAGATGCGACATGGATTGTTGTTCCACTTACATGCCGCTCTGCTTTCCCTGCTGCACATAATCTCAAATTTGTTTAAGCTAGAAGTTCCAAAAGGTGATTTTGTTTGCATATTCATTGATTACGATAATCGAAGATCTGAAATGCACTCTGTATTAAATATAGGATGGCTAATATTATTTAAATCACGGCTTTGTATGAAATATGGAATTTGTAGAAGACGGTTCCTTCTCATTCACCGGAACGTTTTATCAAGCTATTTTTATTACAACCAGAACCTAAGTCGAATAATAAGAAGAGGCAACTAAGGTCATCAGGAAGCGATGTTCACGCTTAAAAATGTAGATAAGATTTCATATCAAATAAAATATAGTGAGTACTTAGGGTTTTTAGTACTTACGCATTTCACAATAGTGAAAAACATCTCTATCTTTCTGTCCCCTCCCCCCATCTTCCAGAAAGTACCAGACAAGGACCGCCGCAAAGTAGAGCAGTGTTGTCGACCCCGGGGCCATGGCTGCAGCTTTTGCTTACGAAGAGGTATGGGAGTAGGTTGCAATTTAACAATATCGTTATTTTTGTGACGGGTTATATTGGCCCAAAATCGGGCCGGAGCTTGTGGTGTTTTTTTTACCACTATTTTATTGAAATCCACAAGACATGGTCACTTATAATTAGCGCACATAATACTAAAGTATGTCAATCACGAGCATACAACAATAGAAAACTTAAAATATTATGCAGGTGCCCGCTTTAAAAGTGCTGATTTAATTCGAACGTGTTCTTTTCGGAAAGCATTTTATAGTCTCAACTATAATAACCTTTTAGAAAAATTATTTTCATACATTTTTAGGTGTCCTATTTTTATGGTTGATTCTCATTTTATTTATTTCAAATGTCAGGGGTAAGAAGGCATTACATAAAGGTTAAATACAAAAAAAACAAAAACGTAAATACAAAATGAAGGCCTAAGCAAATACACAATGTAAAAGAAATATCAATAGATGGTGTTGGGGGAAATTTGGCGAAACTGAATGGGATCAGTGATGGAGATGATGGTTTCAAGAAAAGAATTTCATGATATGATTGTTGCAAGCAAAAAGGAGCTAATCAATGCAAGAGCTTTTTTTTTTTTTTGTAAATTCTACATTGTGGCTGTGGGCGAGGTGTGGAGATGACCTACAATGCTAATCTTGTTGTACGTGTTGTGGTGCAAATGTGAGATGTATTGTTCTAAATCATCTTGAGAATACATAATTGTGAAATGATTTGCCGAGATTAAGCTGGGAAAGAATTTTGAGAGCGGGACTCAAGTTCAGAGACGCTGATGATACTTGATAACGACGATGTTATAAAACAGTGACTGTCCCATTTTTAATAAGTTCTAAATAAATTATAAGGCGAAAGTATGCCTGTTATAAAGACGAGGTAGATGTTGTGAATTATATTTTTGCCTCACATATGTTTCCTGAGTTATACTGTGTACGCACAAGGGCTGTATTTCTAATTTTCTCTATTAAACTGCTGAGTGTAGCGCATCAGCAGTTATTGACTCCAATTCGGAATGTATTAAGTCATGGTTGGTGAAGTTAGAGCAGACATGTACGTAACGCGTTACAAGTAACGAGTTACTTGTACCTAGTTACTATTTTCGGTAACGAGTAACGTATTTAGTTACTTTTTCAGAAAAGGAACGAGTAACGGTATTTAGTTACTTTTAAGACCAAGTAACGAGTAACGGTATCTCGTTACTTTTGAGGAGTAACGTGTACAACACCGCTTAAACGGCCTTGTTTTTATTCTAGCCTTAGTATGTGTCTATTGCGACAAAGGCAGATGGAAAACCCGAAAAACAAATAAACAGTATGACAATACAGCAACGTATATCGCTGAACACGTCAGTCGAACAGTTCGACTGACGTGTCCAGCGATAAACGTTGCTGTACTGAACTCTACAGCTGGGAATGTCCTTCACCCAGCGAGCACAATCAGGTTCGTTGGTTGAACTTTCTAGAACCGGGTACGGACCGAATGTAAACCCGGAGGTTGCAAACACGGGAAGGCACATAACCCATTACCCGCTGTCCTCAGTGAAGGCGCAGTTCCCTAAGATTCACCAGCTCTTCCTGAAGCACAACACTGCCGTTCCTTCGAGCGCGTCAGTAGAACGACGCTTCAGCGTCACCGGAAATGTATTTTCAAGGAAGCGGGGAAACATAACTGATGAAAACTTCGAGAGGCAGCTACTGCTTAAGTGCAACGACTACTAAAAAGAAAACAATAAACCATGAAACAAAAACAGTTGTGTATTTGGTCGTCAAAGTAACGTGAAAAGTAACTCGTTACTTTTGAGGTAACTCACGCGTTCCTTTTGAGAATCGGTAACGAGTAACGTATTTAGTTACTTTTTGAGCGAGTAACGAGTAACGGTATTTAGTTACTTTTTGGGGGTAACGTGTACATGTCTGAGTAAGAGTATATTAAAAACGCTTCCTCCATGAAAAAAAAATTAACTTTCATGTTTCAGCATTTAGTCGGCATTAGCCACGTTTTACACCATAAGATAATTTTGATGTTTTCCTAAATGTGATGTCGTCATCTGGTTTTGAGATTGAAACGGTATAGGATACCGTCATCGGCAAATAACCAGATGGAAGAAGAAATATTCAGTGGCAATTCATCGATGTAAATTAGGAATATTAGTGGTAGAGCCCTTCATCTTGAGGGATTCCTGATGTAACTCTGGCTAAAATATAACTCAGATTGTTTGCTATTGTGTACTGGAAGCGGGATATAAGATATAAAACGTTACTCGGTGAGAATCAGATCTTTCTTGACGTAAAGGAACAATTTTCTTTGCGATTGGCACCCTTTATCTAAGGCAGCAGTTTGCTCTCTCAAGGCGTTCGATGATGTGCCTTCATAGTATCACTCGCTTATTTACTGTGCACTGTGTGGTGGCACACGTTTAAATGCAACCTCAGCAAAATGTAGATGGAGACCCTCGAATACCTGCCTCCGATTACAACTCCGCCAAATCCTGAAACTGCCCGAAGGGGCTTTCAGTATTGTAAATAAATAAATAAAATTTTTATCCGCATCCGACAGTTTACTGCCGATATCCGGGGATAATCCGCGGGTAATCCGCGAATATGCAGGGTTCTAAACATGACACTAAATCAACCGGCGTTTTAGAACTCTTATTCTATTCGAGTCGGACGTAAAAATGCAGTTTGGTGGTGGATGATTTGTCCGCAAGTTTATTTACATTTGACATATTTTTCATTTATTTCTCTTCTGTTAGATCTAAGCGAGCTGAAAATAAGTCTTTAGAAAAAGTTAGCAACCACATACAATTTTGTTTTTAATCTAGGACTCGTTCCAAACAGCTTTTCCTTATAAGCATAGCAACAATAAAAAATCTAGTTTTACATGAAAGTTTTCTAATAATATAGGGTGTTTCCGGAAACTCGAGCAAAATCCTTTCTGGCAAGAACTTACGCATGGCACAAAAAAAGAAAATCGATGCCGTAGGTGTTTTTGTCAGAAAGACCACTAGGGAAAATATCAGCGTTCAATATAATTGGTTGATTTATGCACTCCGATGAAATGAATTGTATATTGGTTGATCTTAAACCCATGGTTTTGATGATCATCTTGCTGAGTATCCTCGAAAAATCGAAAATGACAGAAATACACCCACGTTACAATGATGTGAGGCGACCGCGATATTTACGGCGTTCCAAAAAGAAATATTTATTCGGACGCAGTTTCTAGGTTTCGGTTTCTTATCCGTGCGCATTTCCCGCGCGCAACCCAGACCTCATGTCTAAAGCGCTCAGCGTTGGCGAGCTGTCACGCATCGCATGTAGAAGATGCTCGATAAGAAAGCTTGGGGACAGTAGCACGAGGTATGCCTTTTCTAATATAGATTCCAGATTGGACACGCACCCTTACGTGCTAATAAAGAATAAATAAACAAAAGCGAACCTTTACGTGCGATGCTTGCCGGCGCAGGAATGGTGATAGTTCTGGGACAGCGCTGCGAGTCTGTTTCCTTCTCCTATGCCTGTTGACTGTGACTATATATCTGCGCGGTTTTTATCCACGGCATGAACGTTTATTTTCTGCGCGATGCTGCAGTCTTCGTCGGAAAAATGTTGCCATCCTTTCCGGAGACAGTTTATATATTCGAGAATTTATAAGATAGCTTGGCCTATTTTTGTGATACTATCTACTGCTCGTTGATGGTGAACATCTGCGATAAAAAATAAAAAGTATGCGGTCACCTTAACAGTTACAAGTCGCAGCCTCCCCTTTAGAGGCAAATACGTGGTTAAAATGATGAAATGCACTGAATTTTAAACACCTGGCAACGTCGATACCAAGTATGTATTTTTTGCACTCTTGCAAGAATCGCCCAGCTGCCTCTAAGATCCTATACTATTTTACTCTGCATGCAATTATTCTCTGTCCTTTATTGTAGTCGTCGTTTATATTTTGCCATTGTCGTGCTTCCAGGGTATTGTAACCAAAAATTGTTTTATATGCAAACTCGCATACTTATTTGCGGTCGATTACACTCGGCTGCATTACCACCCGCCTAACAATAACTTAGCTACTTTCTTATGAATGAGGCTATTGACACAGTTATCAGTTTGTTTTACTGTGTCTGACATTTGACTTTCCCATTTGACTTTAGAATGTTTGCCTGTACTGCTTCCGTATACGCGTATTGCTGAGTCATACGAAGACGAACGGTTTCTTTGGTGTGTTTACCGTCAGTGACATAACAAATCTTAGGACCATGAGCAACCGTCAAATTCGATTTAAATTGTTTTGTTCCATTTAGCACACCGCATAGAGGTTCACGCCCGTACTGTGGTGTCCTGCGAACCAGTGCGACATTTTTCACTAAAATGCTTGACACTCACTTTCTTAGGAACGGTCTGTATGTGAGAATGTGCGCATATGATTGCAGCATAACTTCATGCGGACACGAGATCTTAAATTACTGGAATGAAAGCGGTTGGGCACTGGGGAGTGCTGTGAGTCAGTACAGATAAGGGAAACGAAGTGTGTTCGCTTTTAAGTTTTTAATAGCGTCTTCGAGTTTTACCTCGCAAACTCAGGCGTATTAAAAATAGTAATTGTCAGAAGGCAATAACTGTTTTTCAGTCGTGAATGAATGCACAAAATATACTAACAAACTTCCTGACCAGCAACACTAATGTAAAAATGCGAGGTCGGTGTACCCGTACTTATTAATTGTTACAACGTGTTGACTCGTAGATATCCGATTTTCCCGAGGTTCGCAGTGTCAGGGTACCCAGCGTAGCTCGTCCACATGCCTTGAAACGCTAACAGAAAGGCTCGAGTACAAAAATACAACAAGCATGTTCTAAGACAAACTTTACGTGCTGTTCGGGCATCTGCTAAAGCTTCGAGGGTCTGGCCATTTGGAGGTTAGTATGGACACCGAAAAAAAAATGCGTTCATGACGCGGAAGCATAAGACAACGTCTGTTAATCGTGACCTCACTGTGTATAATATCTTGTCGGTGTGTCGATAGAAACCGAAACCATGGCACTTCCTTCCTGGCCAACTGGTTCCCATAGTGCAGCACACGCAGTGTTGCGTACGGGGATTTCTCGGGAGGAGTCTATTGACTATATTATGTCTGCCTTCAGAAAATAAAAAGAGGTTTACAAATCTCTGTAATGCAATGGACCTTTTCGAGAAGCGTTCTGCGCACGCGCGAGCGCCCGATGCCAGCGGCGGAAATCGGCACCTAAATCGAGGGAAATTCGGAAAGGCTATAGATCAGCGAGTAATAACAAACGTAATTGCAGCATACATATAATTGTGTTACGCAAAAAAGAAAGCGGACGGAAAGAATAACACGACGTTTAAGTATGGACTGGATGCCCCCTTGTGCGGCGCGTTGGGCACGCCCGCTGCTCAGAGAACGAAGAAACTGGTAGCATAGCTCCCGGCCCAACATCGGTGGCGCAGGTAGTCCCTTCCTCGATTTTTAGTTCGTGCAGCCACCGCCTGGTGCCCATCAGACATGTAGAAAAAGGTCAGGCGCAGCTCTTGAACAGGACGAGGAGAGGTTTGGAGGACAGGGTGTGCTCTCCTCCTTCTCCATGCCTCCCCTCCCCTCCTCCTACTCCTTTTTCCTTTCCTCCTTTCCTCCACCTATCCTACCGCTTTGGATTTGTTCATGGATGATACTGGCATGACCTCGTGACGTCCATTTTACCCGCGCCTTCGTAGCTCGGAAACTTAATTAGAGTTAGGGTCACGTCACGTCAATTTTTCTACTCTAAATTTGGCTAGAGGAAACTTAACCCGCTAAGAAATCGGTGGAAAATTTCCAGCTAAATTTGACAGAAGTGATTTCACCGGTAACGTTGCCCGCTAAATTTAGAGAAAACAATTTCCAGCTAAATATTGAGAAAAGCATTTTCCCCGCTAACTTTACTGGAAAGAATTTCACTTGCTAAGTTTAGCGAGAAATTTACCACGCCGTGGGTGGGGAAGTTTTTTTTTTTTTGTTCAATGTAGGGGGGAAACATCGATAACGCTGCGCGTGTGGCTACGCGACACCGCTCAACACGGAACCTGGTGCCTTGAGGCGGCGGTCTAGAAAACAGGTGTTTAAATACCTGGCCTCGGGTTAGCTCTGTGGCTACGTTTTACTTAAGTCTAGTGCATTTTGGAGACAAACAAATGTTTGTTTTTACAAACAGATAGAATGATGACACATTAATTCTGACATTACGCTGGAGCTTTTAAAATATTTAGACAAATCTGGCACTGTCTTGTCACTGATTGATTGAACGAGCAGCCAATCACCAAGCCAAGATGAACAGAAAAACTTAACACGATCAAAATCAATCATATTCCAAGCCAAAGTATTTGTTTGTGTTTATGAACATGCAGGAAGACGACATATAATTTCTGGCCTGTAAGCCTTGACAACATGAGATTCATCTTCCTGTAGTCCAGAAACAGCCGACCTTGGGGACACCTTTTGGAAGGGAGCTATTTAAACTTTTCATTCAAAATCAGGAAATGTCAGGAAAGCGCTACTTCATTTTTTAAAACAAATATGGCTGTTCAGATGCAGCTATGGCTGCCAAATGCTTTGTCCAGTATTCCAGTCTCAATGCCATTAATACCGAAAAGTCACTTAAGTGACTTTTTAGGTGCACTCGATTCTGTGTTACTCATGACGGTTTCACACAAGGCCGAGCTACTTAAATGCTCCTTCAGAACTTTTCATGCATGTACTCAATTTATCATTTTAAACGCGAATTAAGTTGTCTGCGCACTGTCCTTGATGTCCACGAATTATTTAATAGGTTAGTTTATTGCATTTTCTTAACAAAGCTTTAAAGTTAGGCTTTCAAGGTTCCTTTCTACTGCCAAGAAAAGCTTCCTACAGGATAGGCATCACTGTGTTTCATTTGGAGGGTATCAAAGCGGATTCATTTTCAGTCAAAGCTGGTATTATCAGGGGTTTTATCTTAAGTCCACTGTTACACAATCTTTCGTGTTAATGACATCCTCTGTGCTGTCCCAACTTCACTATTTCAATACACTGACGATACCGTTATTTTATCTAGAGCGTCCAGTTATTAGATGCCATTCCGTCTTTACAAGCTGCAGCAATTAAAACTATGAACTGGTTTGAAATAATTTGAATTGAAGTGAATGCATGTATACAGTTAAACCTATCCACAACCTTTGAAAAAAGTCAGTATGTCTTCTCATACGATTGCCCACAATGTATGAATGCTCTATGATGCGCATATTGCCTATGCAGCATCTTTCATAAGAATGCATCTCGGCTTATTTTTGGCAGAACTATCCTGGAACTCTCATCTTGCTCATGTATGAATAAAACTCGTTCAGCGTCTGTATTCGCATATGTAAAACTAATAATTTTATGTCACTATTTGTTTGAAATATTGTTGTATATGATCCTAGTCTACGGTGTGCTGCGTTACGGCATTACCCAGTAGGGTCATTGTGCTTTCCGTTTGCAATTTGGAATAAATTTGGTTCTGCGTTCTTTGCCAAAGAACATTTCTATGACTTATGCGTTGGAAACTACGTTGTGTACATTGAAAGCATTAGTTTGCATGATTTCAACTTGCTAAAGATGTAAAGTGTTGTTCATTGACAATTTCGGTATAGTAAATTTAAAGTTTTTATATGTACCCTACTCGTATTATCGAGATCCAAAGATCGTTACCGGATATCTTGATATTCGACAGTATTACATGAAGAGCTCGTGAGTTGTTAGTACAAGCGTGTTTTGAAGAAACTGCTCTCGATAATTTTCAATTTAAAACAAAAATGCCAGACTCAATCAATTTCTCAGAAATTTTAATTTTTTAAGTGCTCACTAGTTTGCTTTTTTATTCCTAGTTTTTGTGTGTGGATTTTATTTGACATGTTCCCATTTGCGTACTGCTGGTTTCATTGATAGTAAGGCGCAGCCAGAAGCAAGCCCAATGTAGGCTTGAGCAGGTCTGACTTCACCTTGCTTTGTTTATTTCCAATAAACATATTATTGATTAATAATAATAATATTATTATTATAATATATATCAACAAACCAATTTTGACTTTTTTTCTCCTGTCCTTGTATGCTAACATCAACGTTTTTGTGTTTTCTAATAATTTATATTGATCAGTACTACTAAGTGAACATTTAATGTAGTCTTCTAATGCTAACCTTTTTTTCGTGACCAACTACGCTATTAATTTTACCTAAAATGGTTCAGTCACACAAGACCATGTCGGCTTTGACGAGCCTGACTGCTTTGTCATGGTTATAGTCCTCGGAAAAAAATGTATTAATAATACTAGTATTATTATTATGAATTATGAATATGATCATCATCATCAGAAAGTCCCCAAGAACTGTCGCTCCTTTTTACTGCTCTGCGAGTTTTCCTCGTATCGCTTTCAATCGGAACATCCAGCGCCAACAAGCTTTTTGTGACTCGGGCGATTCCTCTGCACCGTTGCGGGCACCGACTTTGCTCAAGGTCGGGTCTGGAACGTCTTCACTGACAGCATTCCACCGGGTTGGTTTAAGTGACTTTGCGTCTTCGCCCGGCTCGGCTCCTAGAACGCCCGTTGTGCGCGAGCTTGCCTGGCACGACGATCTCCACGGTGAGCAAAGCATCTCGCTCCAGCCTGCCCAACACATCAGGGCGAAGCACGTGACCCAGAAGTACAGCGCTTCACTTCTTTTTCTTCTGCGCGTGTGCTGTAATGTCTTCTCCACTCAAGTTCGCCCAATGCCAGGAGAAGATTGTGAACGATGGTCGGCACCTGTCTTGCGCCGAGTGCAGAACATCGTATCATCTTGGGAAGCTTTGCTCCGGTATTGCGGAAAATACATTCAAGACCATGGGTGTTGGAAAACGAGAGATCTGGCGCTGCCGTGTGTGCCGACAACAACATAGCGGGAATGAGTGTCGAAGTGAAGCCAACCCCGTCACAATGCGCGCCTCCTGCTGGTACGGAACATCTTCGGTCGCTGGAAGCTAAACTGGAGTGTCTCACCTTGCTGAAGGCCAATGTTGACACCCTCCTCGACTTACAAAGTCAGATGAATCAACTCCTAACATTGAAGCCGGTAGTCGAGTGCCTGAAATCCGCAGTAACGGAGGCTCAGAAGGTCGTAGACTTTCTGCCAGCCAGGTACGACTCTCTGCTGTCTATAGCCACTACCAACTCAACCGCGAGGAAACCACATTGCTAAGAACCATGGTAACAGAGCAGTCTCAGGCCATCGAGCACCTGAAAGAAGAGCTGAATGATAATGACCATTACAGTCGTCTCTCAAACCTTGAGATACATGGACTCCCTCATGCCCCAAGTGAAAACTTAGTCCCCGTTGTGGGCGAGTCGGCTGGCAAGCTAGGCCTCGAAAACTTTCAGCCAAGGGACATACTGGCGGTGCACCGTCTGCCATCTCGGCGCTACGGCCCTCAATCATCTTGGTTAGGTCGGCTTCAGTGTCGCTAAGAGAACAGTGGCTCGCCGTACGAGGTAAGCTGATGGCTCTGGCGGCAGAGGGTTCGTTGCGCAAACTCTTCCTCAACGAGGACCTAACGCGAAACAACAGGGAACTTTTTTGGATGGTACGGGAAGAAGCAAGAAGCAAGCAGTACCAATTCACTTGGGTGAAAATGGGAAGCTATTTGCAAAAAAGACAGGAACCTCGTCACTGGTTTGCATCCACCGGTTGGCCGGCCTGGAATTGATTGTCTAATTCTTTTTGTTGCTAAACGGCTTAAAAATAACAGTGGGTAACAACCGCGTCGAATAATGGAAGAACAGTTTCGTCAATATTAAAATTTTCTTTATTTCAACGTTTCTCCAGAATCAGCTTGTGGTAGTACTCTTGGCTTCTTACACGTAAATATTAGGGTATTCGTAAATATTGGGACCACATTATAATAACTGTAAACAATATGTCATCACTGTTTGACGTTTTTGTGCTATCAGATATCACTGTTAAAGACTGATTTCTGTGGCGAGTTCCGGATAGTGGGATATAAATGATTTTTTTCTTACGCGGCCGCTTGGACGAGGAGGAGGAATTGTAATATTTGTTAAGGACTTGTGGTGTACTAAAACACTTGATGTAGAGTTTTGTCATTGCGAGTCTCTGTCTATGAGGCTATGGAATGATAAGTGGCCCTTGATTTTATTAGCTTTTTACAGACCTCCTTCAGTTAATCCTTTAAGATTTTATAAGAACTAAAGAATGCACTTTGCAATTTTCAGTCTGTCAACATCTGATTTGTAGGTAATTTCAATATTGATTCGCTTCAACCCGCCAAGTATATTGTATGTGACTATCTCAATCTTTTAGCGCATTCTAGTTTGGAGGGACTGATTTAGCTCCATCTCGAGAAGAATTTTGGATGATCATCTTGTGGCCTCGTGTCTGGCTCCGAATGTTGTTGCAAACTCGACAGTAATCGAGCAAAAATTAGCCGACCATTACCTTGTGTCGTGTCAACTTGCATCCCAACTTACGATGAAATCAACAACAACGATAACAAAAACACTGGAAATAACTGATAGAATTAGATTTGATAATTTCAGTTAAAACCTACGATTGGAATAGTTTCCTCTCTATTCAAGACTTTGATGAAGTGTACACCAGGTTTAGATATATATTTGACTACTTCAAGGTTAAATATAAGATTATCAGTCTGAGGGGGCGTCGAAGCGAACAACAATGGTTAACGAGTGATATTTTGTCAGCTATCCACTATAAAGATGTCCTTTGGGCTAAATGTCGAGCGATCTCCAACCAATACCACCTTGAAAAATAAAATCCGTAGTGTGCGAAATCGTGTATCCGCGCTTATTCGATCAGGAAAAAGGAAATACTTTCGAGATACATTTTTTAAAGCAAGGTCAAATATTTCAGTGACTTCAAGTTTGATCAATCAATACGAGGCACGGGTCTAAAGAAATCGATCGATGCCTCCCCAGCAAAGGTGTTCGGTAACAATACGACAAAACTAGCTGAGGATTTCAATAAATTCTTTGCTACATTTTCTGGAGTAGCTCGTAATGATACTATGTTCATAGCAGATTTCCTTGATTCAAATGTTTCCTTGGCATTCCTTCCCGAAATGTCTGAACTGATCTGCGCACTTCGCTTTTTAGTTTCAAAACTAACAAGGCGCCTGGTATCGATGGCATCTGTGCAAATGATCTGCGCCGAAATTATGATTCTATAAAGCTTGCTCTCCTTCACATGTTAAATGGTTTCATTGCCTCCGGGATGATCCCAGTTGATTTGAAAAAGTGCGCTAGTTAAGCCAGTATTTAGGGGGACAGCATAAAAAACTTGACAATTATCGACCAATTCCCATTTTGCCTTGTATTGTCCAAATCTTTGAAAAACATATTTTTCAAACTATGACGGCCCTTCTGGATCGCTTTAATATTCTGTCCCCCAGTCAATATGGGTTTGTCAACGGACGTGGGACACAACCACAGCTGGAAGATTTTGCAGATGAATTGCATCTAGCCTTCGAGAGGCATCAGGTTGCGTGTACGCTTTTTATTGATGTAGCAAAGGCTTTCGATACAGTGAGTCACAAGATTTAACTAACGGATTTGCAAAACGTTTGATTCCGCAGCCTATTCCTTTCTCTTCTCGGAACTTTTTAACTGAGAGCACACAGCTAGTTTCTATAAGTAATAGTCGAAGCTCCCGAGTTACATTAAAAGCTGGGTTTCCCCAGGTTCTGTTTTGTCACTTCTTTTTAAATTTTTGTAAACGATATGTCCCACTCAGTATCAACATGTAAAGTGTTGCAATATGCGGATGACACAGTGTTGCTTTCAAAACATCTTGATTATCCTGTAGCAATCGCTTTACTCCAAGAGGACACTGGTCAACTTCATGACTGTTTTAAGACAAATTGTCTGACGGTAAATGCACCTAAATTTCAGCTTGTCTGCTTTCGTAATCCTCTTAAGATATTAACTCCCAATCATCCTATATATATGCATACCTCTCTTTGTATATATTGTAACTGTTGTCCTATATCTTATGTAGATCAAGTTAAGTATTTGGGAATTCAATTTGAAAGTGATTTGTCGTGGAATTTCCATATGTCAAAACTTTGTAAACGACTGAGTAATGTATCTTGTTTACTGTATATTACCAGATCTTTAATACCTTATTCAACGAAAAGAGAATAGCTCACGCCTTGGCATACTGTGTTTTGCGTTACGAAATAACTATTTTTGGTCACAGCCCAGGACGTTGGGGTCAAAACATTGACTCAGTTCTAAAAGGAATATTTAAAAGCATTGTTTATGGTTCCATATCGTAAACTGAAGAAGAGATCGTAGCAGTCTTGGGCTTGCCATTGTTCCACTCTTTATTGGTCCAGACCATTGTATTGAAACATTTCTGGAGTGATAATTTCAAAGTACCCTATGTCATATTCAGATCGCTTTGACACACCGAGCGCTACGAAATGCCTTTTGTTGTGACAAAATACGGAAAAATGATTCGAACTTTTTATGTTCCGTATATATTTAATAGCCTACCGGACGATGTTTACACTGTGGACTCCCTGAAAAAAACTGAAACAAGTGCTCCGGTGTAAAAGTGCAACTTTTTGACTGTGCTGTGTATGTGCATATGGTTGTGTGACCGTCATCGTTTATATTGTCATGTATGTTGAGGTTGAAAATTTACGTGTGTGGGGACGCTTTTTTCTCACAAATTGTAGGGTCTTGTCCAACAAACCTATTGTCTGGCTTTGACAGACCCGCCTTACTATCAAGTGAACTACACGCGTAAATAAACATTATTATTATTATTATTATTATTATTATTATTATTATTATTATTATTATTATTATTATTATTATTATTATTATTAAGAAGAAGAAGAAGTCCCCGAGAGCAGTCGTTCTTTTCGATTGCTCTTCAAATTTCCACTAGTTATTCGTTATATTTCAAGCTCATCAACAGCCTGCGAGCAATCCGCTACAGAAGTCAAGTCCTGGCGTCATCACGACCAGGTCACCATCGTCATTCGTCGACCGCCTGCTCCGGGCGAGCTTTTGCAGCCTAACCGTACCTAACCTCCCTGGCATCCATCGCCAGCTCCACGCCACCTTTCTGGGTACGAAGTGCTTCTCGAGTGAACTCAACACCACTAGACGACCTGCGTGTCAAGAAGCACGGTATTTATTCCTCTTTTCTATCGCTATCCTCCCATGTCTTCTCAATCTCCATCAAAGTGTGCTAAGTGCCACGAGAAGATTGTCAGCGATGGTCGCCATATGTCCTGCGCCGACTGCAAAAGGTCGCTTCACCTGGGGAAGATGTGCTCCGGTGTTGCGGAAAGCACCTTCAAAACTATGGGTGCTGGGAAAAGGGAGATCTGGCGCTGCCGTCTTTGCCGACAACAGAGCAGTGTGGCTGAGTCACAAAATGAGTCACAGTGTGAATCTCCGTTGAGTGGTGACCAGTTTCGATCACTTGAATCGAAGCTGGAATGCCTTACCTTGCTCAAGACAAACGTTGAGTCCCTCCTTGAGTTACCATCCAAGATCGATCAACTCTTGACCTTAAAGCCGGTAGTGGAAAACCTCAAATCTACCGTAACGGAGGTTCAGAAGTTCATTGACTTTTTGTCAGACAGGTATGACTCCCTATTAGCGACTGCCACCACCAACTCCGCCTCAATAACAGAGCTCCGCAATGAAACAACATCTTTAAGAACAGTGATAGCGGAGCAGTCAGAAACCATTCAACATCTCCAAGAGGAGCTCAATGACAACGAACAGTTTAGTCGTCTCTCCAATATAGAGATCCACGGGCTGCCTCATTCCCCAAACGAAAATCTGACTGTTGTTGTAGGCGACTTAGCCAGTCAACTTGGCCTTCCTGACTTCCATCCAAGAGACATTCTAACAGCGCACCGTACACCATCTCGACGTGACATCCCTCCGCCTATACTGATTAGATTTTCTTCGATGACAGTCAGGGATCAATGGCTCACCGCAAGAGGAAAGCTGCGGACTCTTGCAGCCAATGGGTCACTGCCAAAACTGTTCGTCAACGAAAACTTGACCCGAAAGAACAAGGAACTGTTTTGGAGGGTGCGTGAGAAAGCAAAGGCAAGGCTATACAAGTTCACATGGGTCAAGAACGGTAAGCTGTTCACAAAGAAGACAGAATCCTCTCCAGTTGTCCGCATCCATCGACTGGACGACCTGGAAAAGATTGTTTAATCTTTCTCTTTGCTAAACGGCTCTGTGAACAGGGAATGAAAACCACTTAGAGTAATGGAAGTACAGTTTTGTCGGTGCTCGGATTTTTCGTCCCTTCAAGGTTTCTTGTACCCAGTGAGTGATAGCGCTCTTGGTCTATTACACGTGAACATTAGGAGTATACGCAAATATTGGGATCAGTTTATAGCAACTGTGAATGATACAATAGAATTGTTCGATGTTTTTGTACTAACAGAAATCAATGTCAAAGAGGACTTCTGCAATGAGTTCCAGATACCGGGTTATAAGGCATTCTTTTTAACACGCACAATTGGACGAGGAGGAGGAATTGCTATATTTGTTAAAGATATCTGGTGTGCTGAAAGACTTGATGTAGATTTTCTTAGTTGCGAGTCACTTTCACTGAATGTATCGAATTCTAAGTGGTCGTTGATGTTGCTAGCTTTTTACAGGCCTCCGTCAGGTAATATTTCGACATTTTTGAGTGAACTCCGAGATACGCTTCACAGTTTTCAGTCTATCGATGATATTTGTCTAATAGGCGACTTTAACATTGACACGCTTAAACCCTCCAAGTCTATTGTTTGTGATTATCTTAACCTATTGGCACTCTTTGGTATTGAAGGTTTAATTCTTGCTCCTACCCGAGAAGAACTTTTAGAAGATCATCTTGTAGCGTCATGCCTTGATCATATTAATGTACGCGTACCGGATATAGTTGCAAAATCAGCAGTAATAGAGCAAAAACTTTCTGACCATTACTTCGTGGCATGTCAACTTATGCCACAACTCAATGATAAATCACCAAAAGCGACAACAAAAATAATTGAAATAATTGATCGAACGAAGTTTGATAACTTGGTTAGGGCGAACGATTGGAACATTTTGTTATCTACTGACGACTTTGACGACGTTTACAGAAGGTTTAAAGATCAATTTTGTGCACTCAGGATACAAGCAAAAAAGGTCATTACTGTGAGGAGACGTCGAAACGAACACGACTGGCTAACTGGTGACATTCTGCTAGAAATTAGGTCTAAAGATGCCCTTTGGGCACGATGCCGACGTTCTCCAAATAATGCTCAGTTGAAGACAGAATTTCGCAGTACACGAAATCGTTTAAACGCGCTGATACGTTCGGCAAAAAGAAAATACTTTCGAGATCAATTTTTTAAAGCAAGGTCGAATATAGCACATACTTGGTGTTTGGTGAATCAACTACGAGGCAAGGGGATTAATAGATCAATTGATCACACACTTGAGAAAGCATTCGGTCACGATACAACGCAAATGGTTGAGGATTTTAATAAGTTCTTCGCTAAATTCTCCGGAGTAGCCCGTGATGATGCTCTGTTTTCAGCAGGGACTATAGACTCAAATGTTTCCTCGGCTTTCCTTCCCGAGATGACGGAGCTTGATGTAAGAACTACGCTTTTCAGTTTCAAATCAAACAAGGCTCCTGGTATAGATGGCATCAGTGCAGAAGACCTGCGGAGAAATTATGATTCTATAAAACACGTGCTCCTTTATATGTTAAATGGTTTCATTTCCCGTGGAAAAATCCCGGATGATTTAAAGAGTGCTTTAGTAAAGCCGTTATTCAAAGGTGGAGAGCGTAAAAAACTTAACAATTACCGCCCAATTTCAATCTTACCTTGTATAGTGCAAATTTTGGAAAAGCATATCCTCAATACTATGACGTCGTACCTAGATAACTTTGATATCCTATCGCCTAGGCAATATGGGTTCGTCAGTGGCCGGGGACCCAGCCACTTCTGGAAGATTTTGCTGATGAACTGCATCTTGCTTTTGAAAGGCATCAGGTCGCGTGTGCACTTTTTATTGACGTGGCGAAAGCATTTGACACGGTCAACCATAGCATTCTACTTAAAAAATTGCATAAAATTGGTTTCCGCGGCCCATTCCTTTCTCTGCTTCAGAACTTTTTGAGCGGCCGTACACAAGTAGTTTCTATAAACAATAGCCGAAGCTCCAAAGTAAATTTAAAAGCTGGGGTCCCGCAGGGATCTATTTTGTCCCCTCTTCTTTTCAACGTGTTTGTCAATGATATGTCCAACGCTGTCTCCACATGTAAACTATTCCAATATGCTGACGACACGGTACTGCTCTCGCTCCATCTTGATTATGTTCCAGCAATGACGCTACTCCAAAAAGACACTTGCTGCTTACTTGACTGGTTTAAAAGAAATTGTCTTGATGTAAATATATCGAAAACTAAACTTCTCTGCTTTCATAATCCGCTAAGAAATATAACATTTGATCATCCACTTTACATGCATACATCTGACTGTGCAGACGGCAACTGCTGCCCAGTGTCTTATGCAGATCAGGTCAAGTATTTAGGAATTGAGTTTGATAGTGCTTTGTCATGGAATTTTCATATGTCTTATATCTGTAAAAAACTGAGAAAGGTGTCATGCTTGCTCTATAATACAAGATCATTAATTCCTAAATCAACCAAAAAGATGATAGCTCAAGCGTTAGCGTACAGTGTTTTAAGGTATGGCATAACAATTTTTGGGCATGGGTCTGTAACATGGTGCCAAAAAATTGATTCAGTTTTGAAAGGAATGTTTAAGAGTATTGTCTATGGTCCATCGTCAGAAACTGAAGAAGAAAAACTAAAAACTTTAGGTTTGCCACTCTTCAATGCTTTATTGGTTCAGACTGTTGTACTGAAATATTTTTGGAATGATGACTACAAAGAACCCCATATAGTAACTAGATCCCTTCGTCGGACCGAACGTTATAAAATGCCTTCTATCACCACGAACTATGGAAAAAGAGTTCGCAATTACTATGTGCCTTCAATCTTCAATGACCTTCCGGAAAACATATATGGTGTGGACTCTCTAAAAAAACTCAAACAAGTGCTCCAAGAGTTCAATGGAACATCATAACTATGCGTGAGTGTGTGTGCGTGTGTGGTTTTTTTTTGTCTTTCTTGTTTTGTTTACATGATTATTTATTGCATCACAGTGTAGTTAATGATACTATGTGCATGTTTTTTTTCATCATATTTTATTTCATTACAGTGCAGAGGCTGCATGGTGAGCTTGACACTGTTTGTGTGGGGGATATTGTGATTTTGATCAGTAGGGTGCTGTCCCACAAGCCTTTACTGGCTTTGACAGACCCGTGCCTCGACTTGAGAAATTATCTGCACAAATAAATATAATAATATTATTATTATTATTATGATTATTAATATTATTAATATTATTATTATTATTATTATTATTCTATTTTTATTATCAATAGCCGCAAAGGAACACATGGTGACTTATATAAGGCTTGATTTTGGAGGTTGTTGACGAATGAGTTTGATTGAAATTCAGACTGACGAAGCTACCCTATTGAAAAATCTACCAGACCGGGTCTGTTGTGTATCTGACGTTTATACCAGAGCGAGAATTCAGACACGGGTTTTGGGGTGTTGTTGCGTCTTGGCGTGTTCTTGTGTCTTGGCGTGTTTGTGGTGTTTTGATGTGTTAAGGTGTCCTGGCGTGTTCTGGTGTCTCAGCATGTACTGGTGTCTTAGGCCCGCTTCAGACGGGGTAACTTTTGAAGCAATTTTGAGGTTGCTGGCGGGTTGTTCCCTACCTTTCCCTAGATTGACACGAATTGCTGAGATCGGGTCCGGCTCGAAACGGACGAGCAACTCGAGCCGTTTGAAGCGGCAGCAGCCAATCAGGGACGCGATGTTTTCACGTCACATCCCCGTGGTGGTGATGATGACATCTAAAGACATGGTTCTGGTTTCAAATCGATCGTCTTTGGAAATAAACCTTTTCAGAAGATAAGTTGGTATTCTCAACGCCATTCAAAGATATAAAAACAAGTTTTTAGCGCGTAGCTGTGCGTCTAAATAGTACAAGAAAATTCAAAGTGAATGATAATGATAGCAAGTCGAAGCAATTCGGTTGCTGCGTCAAGTTGCTGGGTGAAATCGCTCCATCTGAAGCGGGCCTGAGCGTGTTAGGATGTCTTGGCGTGTTCTGGTCTCTTGGCGTGTTCTGGTCTCTTGGCGTGACTCTGTCAAGTGTGTTCTGATGTCACCCAGCCGATCTAGTTTCTTCTGGGGTGACCTGGTCTTGCATGCATGGAATAATTTAGATGCAGAAAATACTGCTGAAATTAACAACTAGCAAATTGTGCAAAAAAACACCATTGAGTATTGCGTCATGTATACAACCATAGCTGGACCTAGAGTCAAATAATTCTTAACAAATCATTTCAAAAATAAGCCTTTGGTGTAAGAGATGGGGTATGAAAGTCAATCAAGACAAAACTGCTGTTATCACTATCACTAACGAGAAAACACCCATTAGACATCTCATATATGTAAGATAATAAAACTATTAATAAAGTAAATGAAATAAAGTACCTGGGGTTACAATCTATAGTAACCTTAAGCGGGAGACACATGTCACAAACGTATGCAGTAATGCATTTAAAAGTTGGGCTACTTGAGAAGAAATAAAAAAACCTACATCTGCAATTAATCAGTCAGCATACAAGGCACTGGTCAAACAAGTGTTGGAATATGACAGTATTATCTGGACTTCGTATCAGGATTACCTTGACGATAAGCTGAAAACAGTGCAAAGGGTCGCGGTAAGGTTCATCTATTCTAATTATTCAGGGAGGGCTAGTGTTACTGCTATGCTTGCGAACGCAAAGTTGGATACCCTAAAAGACCGAAGAAAAATTGCTAGCCTAAAGTTTTTGTATGCACTGCACCAACAACAAAAAATATAGCACAAGGAGAATACCTCAAGGCCCCCTTGTGCACTCAAAGCGAACCAACCAAAACAAGGCGATCAGGCCGTATTCAGTCAAGAACTAAAACATTTAAATATTCTTTTTCCCCCGCGTTATTGATGATTAGAATAAGGTACAAGAAGAAATCGTAAATAGTAAATCCAGCGCAGCCTTTTGCCGAGACTCTCACTTCTATGCACTAGCATAACATTCCGCCTATGCGTTTTCTTTTGTGTCTTTTTTATTACGAATGTCTTATACGGATGTTGTGCTTCTTGTCTGTACAAATATCCACTTCTGTATGGGTCTTCAATGGCCTACAGTATTGATAAATAAAAAATAAAAAACATTGTTGAAAGGTTTACATGCTCATTCTGCCATGGAACAAAACTACAAACACAAAGAGAATGAAACTGGCTATTTTTTTTTCTAACACGCACCACTCGCGCACTTTCCCATGCACACAGGGCTGTCCAAGGCTGTTTTCTTCCATGCCGTTTTTGCTAGCACATCTTGATGGCTAAAATGTTGGCTTCTGTAAGTTGGTGTTGCGTGATAAAATCTACAGTGCATAAAAATACACCAGCAGTTATTTAAAAAAAACTTTAAAATAATAAAATCGCAGCTACAACAGTAAACAAGGAAGTTCTGTCGTGCCCAGCCCCAGTCAATTAAACACACGGCCGCCCTCCCGCGTTCAATCTGCTTTCCCCTACGCATGGGCAACATAATACCGATGAACCCGATTATATCGAACTCGCAAAAACCGTCTGCAAATTCGATATAGCCGGCGATTTTATATAAAAGTTTTATTGAATTTGACAATGATCAAGCACGCCACATTTTAAAAAGTGGTTTACTCTCGAAGGGGCTTCTGTACGTCGTGGAGGACGCTCACCGCAGCTATTCAGTGGCCGCTTCTTTGTTTACTGGCTCACCCTCTCCCTCTGACACAAAAATTATCCTTTTTTTCTTCTGAGCGGTCGACGTAGTCGCTCTAAAAAAAAACAAAGTTAGTTTTTCTGTATGCTGGCTTTCCTCCAAGAATAATTAGACCCCGGAGAGAAAGCCAGCTTGCAGAGCATTACAGCGCTCTTGGCAGATTGATCTATGGGGAGACGCTGCAATTTTCTTTCGATGTAACCACATTTTTCGCTATGCATTTTTATTGCAGCTACTAGTCTGTTTTGAAATATTTTGAATTAACCGGGTTTGATATTATCGGTTTTGACTGTAGATCGAGCCTCGTGCCCTCCCTCCCAGTGCGCAAAGCAAGCGCTGCGCCCTACGCCTCATTTCTCCTTGTTCCCGCCTTCACCTTCTCTCACCTCATTGTGCCTCTGACTCTACATCTGTGCTGCACAAGGCAAAATTAACAATAGGTTTGTTAAATTATCTAAAATTGTTGCAAATAATACCTCACACTATACACACATTATGTGTACAGCTAAGCAGCAGCACAGCCACGACAGATTCTGTGCCGTTCCAGGTTGATCAGAAATATAGCCACCTGTCAGAGCGTCAATTTGTTTCGTGTGTTCGGGGCTTCCTTTCCACCCCACCCTCCTAGAGGAGACGCCTGCAGGCTTGCCGTGACACACTCCTGTCGAAGAGCTCTGCAGGCTCCTATAGTGATCGGCTGACCATTCTGAGAAAGCGGACAGGGTGGCAGCCTTTTCACGGCGTGTGGAAAATGCTAACTCTCGCATTTTGATGCCAGGTCGAAGATGAATCTGCAGTGAGTAACGCTGTCAAGCACATGCATAAAAGTGGAGAAATAGACGCAAAACAAATGCGTTCTTCAATTGCGTCTGCAATCATGTTCATCGTTTGTTACACCGAAACGCTGAATTGTACAAATATATAAATAAAAATACATACATTAAAAAGGCACTTCGTAGTACTACATGGTGGCCTATTTATGATCTTAACTCAACCTATGTGCTCTAAGC
The DNA here is from genome assembly GCA_037355805.1 of Ixodes ricinus. NCBI lineage: Eukaryota > Metazoa > Arthropoda > Arachnida > Ixodida > Ixodidae > Ixodes > Ixodes ricinus. The sequence continues at coordinate 3,283 of JAZHYW010024825.1, read as the reverse complement.
ATCCCAAAAGTTCAAAACTTACAAACATGTGCAGCTTATTTCACTACTAAAAATATGATCAAACACAGCGAATGTGGTTGAACCGAATCAAGGTGAATAGTGTGAAACGGCGAAAGACACTCGTCAATCAATTGTAAGCGAGGGCTTCCTGTGCAGACGAGCAGGACTGGTCGGCTGCTTGTCCGCATGTGAACCCATCGTTTGTGATTGCCTGATGAACCCTGTTCGTTGTTCACCTACACACGGCCGGGTTTAGTGCCGCCACCTGTACGTCTGAGATTCACTATCTTTTATCACATTTCTTTTTGCGAAATAAGCTGCACATGATTGTAACTTTAAATTCTTGGGATGCTTAGACCACATAGAATGAGTTAAGGCCATAGTATGCCATCTTAAAAGCTCCTGAGTGCCTTTTTAAGAGAAGGAATTTCAGATTTGGAATATGCATTAAGAAAGTAGGTTCACTATTGCTGGACACAATAAATACTAATATTAAGATAAAAAAATTGTTCCATGTGCTTTGCACATATATGATATTGTAGGTACCATTTAACAAACTATTTGACAATTTTTAAATTCAAATTCGCATAGTACGAAGGAAGTATACTGCTGTGCACTGCCACGTTTTGTACCAATATGTGCAATATCAAGCAGCCGAGCGATGTAAAAAAAAGAAGAAAATTTGGCTCCACTCCATGACAAGATATGAAAGAGAAAACACGAATGAGTGTGCCATCCCTATAGCTCATTACCGTTCCTTTTTGTGTTCAGAAATAGGCATCGATATGTGTTACCTCTGTATTCTTTGCCGCTTCTTGCTTCTTTGCTTCTTTGGTAGTCTATGCTAGCGAAGCGGGCTAGCGTTCTGACCCCTGGATATGTTGTATCGGCACTGCTAAACTGTACTTTGTGGGACACGGTATCAGATAGCACAGTTGTTACTTTCATCCGCATGTACACTTTTTCGAAGATAGTTCACCTTCTCGTCCTATGGCTAAACGTGAACTATCTTTTTTTTTCTATTTTTAGTGAGAAAATAGGCATCGAAAAGAGCAGAATTCTTGGATATCTAGGATGTTTAGAGCCCGTCGATTGAGTTATCACCAAGAACAGACAATATCAAAAACGTCTTTAGTCAACCTTTACGGCAGTACTTGTGTGTCTTTTTGTGTGCCGGGTTGTTTCAGTCCTTGTCGTTTATGCCGTTAGTCTGTTCTTCAGAATAAGCCAATAAAGTGAAAACAATAGAAAAAATGCCTCGTAGGTCCAGACAAGTACCTCACCATCCCGAACAGCAAAGAGAGGTGGCCAAAGAAGGCCACAGCCTCACCGGGTTGAGCAGCCACAGCAGCACCTATGAGAGCAAATTGAAGGTTAGGGAGACAAGTATCATTAGTATCTTGATTCGCTTATACATTTAGGGCAGACTGTAGCTTTAATAAAGGAAACATTAGCCGCACCACATAATCCCAAATGGCGTGCAATGCAGTAAAAAGAAGCACAATATTCTTTCACAATATCAATCTAGCCCCATGGTTATGAGCTACGTTAGTCAAATCATTCAACCCCATTTCTTTGTTTTAGTAATTGCAGGAAGCATACATACACACAAACAAAATGTATGCTAGAGTAACTAATAGGGTTAGATACTAGTAATGCATCATAAAACAAGTTAAAGCAATTGGCGGATTTTCGCACCATCAGATAAACACTTTCAATTGTTTTAATGATTTGTGAGGACGCAAAATTTTGGAGTTAGTGTCAGCTCTTCCTTGCGGTACATTTAGTGAGTTGACACGGGGGTGCTGTAGTCACTACCTTTAAAGTGGTATGCTGCTTATACTGTTGCCACTGCCGAGGCTGCTTCATGCAATAAAAATTAAAACGACTTTTCGAAGTTACGCAATTAAGATACTATTTATTCACGTGCGATACTTGCAACCTTACCATATCTTGTCGTTGCAACTACTCGCATGTCAAATTAGCAATTCCGTTCGTGCTAAGCAACATAAATAGGTCACGAAAGGAAGTCTACCTGCAAGTACATAATACAATTTTGGCCCTCCAGCACTGTCACTCTGTCAGTAAATTATTTTTTCTGCTTTTATAGACCTTTTCTGCGTACTATCGTCCCCAACCACGTAATAGGCGTATCTGGTATGGGCAACGAAAAAAAACGAAAACGTTTCAACCTGTAACTAGTAAGAAAATAAGGGGAGAGAAAACGATAATGTGTGACGGTTAGGCTTATATCCTAAATGTCTTCTACTGGCGTGGCAACGGCAAAACAATGTTTTCGCCCATACTGGAAGTGACGACATTTCAAGATGGCGGCGCCCTTGAAGAAAGGGTCTATACTGATTAAAAACAAATTTGGTTTTGCAACATATTGTCAGAGGCGCGTTGGGCAATGACACTGTGTATGTGCTAGGGGGGGGGGCAAACACAGTAGAATATCGATAGTATGAATCTCCACAAAGCACTCCACCCCCCCCCCCCCCTCATTGAAAGTTACCCCAAATATTAACCGGCAAATGCAGTTTGACACTGCACATTGCGCCATCTGGCGGTTGACAAAATAAAACGCCGTGTGGGCAAGGACGGTCAGGATCGCGGGGACTGCGGGGGGGGCAAATTTAAAGGGGTACGGAAACCAAATTCTAGGGCCCATCTTTTTGCTTTAGCACGAAATAAGGTTAAAACAAGACTTCTTCAATACCAATATTCTGTAGGATAACACGAGAAAACGTATTTTAAAGTGAATAAAACAATAACCAAAAACCATCTCGTAGATACCTGTGAAGCTTCGATGGAATGTCGTGACGACAACATGTCAGTAAGAGCAGCAACGCAACGGGAAGTACGGTCACGCAGATATTAGTTAGGTCTGAACGTTGTACCGATGAGCTTTGTTGAAGAAAGCAACAGCAGAGTTGGCCACCATTCGTTTTAGTGTCTGGTGGTCTTTCCAGCAACGCTAGTTTGGGGTGGTTTGGGGATTGTGTACTTGCGATGTAATATTCACGCTACGAAATGTCTATTAAAACGGGCCCGAATGCCCACCTTTCCTGGTGACGGGATAGCCGCCTTCGTCGACCGCAACTGATAAACCAGGCAGCACGAAATTTTGGCTAGCCTTCAGCCCAATGACCATTATTAGCCTGGTACCTGGCTGGCCAGCCTGGCCACCGTAAAACAACTGGCCACCGACGACTAAAAAGTGCCCAGTAAGAGACTGGCCACAGACTGGTCGTTTCATCCCCTGGCCAAGGATGACAAAAAT
>JAZHYW010024824.1:0-43340 GCA_037355805.1 Ixodes ricinus | reverse complement strand
AAGAAAGATATGAACAGGACAAGGCCTTGTCCTGTTCATATCTTTCTTCTGTCCTTGTCCTTTGCGCTTTTTGTAATTAAGATGTTTACCCAACCATCCCAAAGCTTATTTTAACTTCGAATGTCTACTGATAGAGAGCGTCTGCTACTGTTGTCATCTACCGCCAATAGCCGCCATGTTGGAGACACTAATGCATTCTAAGCAAATGTCTGCTTTGCTCTCGTCACAAAGAACCAGTGTAACAGCACAGCGAGATTTGGTTAATTTTTATGCACCTAAAGATGCCCCATAAACAATGTAAAGGTACCTTATAGGTATTTGTCATATACCGGAATCGATCACGAAAATATGAAACTCGGCCTTTTGACCCGCACAGAGAAACTACTCATCACAGAAGGCGCAAACTCTGTGAAAACGTGACACTAGTGGTGTGTGTAAAATGGTAAACTTTGAGCAGATAACGTTACCTGAATCAAAGTTACAAAACAAAAACAAAAATTTTATATGAGCTGGCGTCCACCCAAGCCTAATATTCATCAAACCGAAATTTGAGATTGTGGGCGACTGTAAAATTGATTTCAGTAAAAAAGCTTCTTGAGCAAGGAAGAAAACAATATCACCTTTCTTACTGATAATTTGTTGCACTAAAATTATTTCTACAGACCACAGAAATCGGAAATTTTGCTTTGACAAATATTAGGCTTAGTTTCACGTCCACTCATTAAGCAAGGTTGTTTTCCATTTGTATCATTTGATTCACGTAGTGTCACGTCCTTTCATTTTTATATTTTATCATCACCGCCAGCGTCAGATACTCATGGTGTTTGAAATTTCTGCGATGCTTAGTTTATTTATAAAGGCCAAAAAATTGTGCTCCATTTTCTCGATCGATACGTGAACTATACAATATCATGTACGGTTACAGTTGTACTGTGCTCACAAACACCGTCGTTTGGATTATTCTAGAACAATTATCTATATAATTGTGGTGGTAAAGACTAAATCTTCATATAATTTATGTAATATCAGCTAAATATAGTTCACTTTGAACTTAAACGCGGTCGAGACCAAAGGGTTACCACCACGTTTTGATAAAAAAGGTCACTTTTCAAAGGTTTAGCTACCTTCAAGCAATGAATGCGTTGCGGGATGTACTAGTCTTCTGACACATGCTATTTTCATTCAAGAGCTGACTTATGCCATCCATTCTGCACTTATATACACTCCCGAAGACACTTCAGGGGATTCATCGATACGTTAAGCACTAAACGGAATTTTTGTTTTCTTGTGATTGAACAGTCGAACATCGCCATCTTGACCCTGAAAGAAAAGGTGCCGCTGGGTGACTACATCCAGCCCGCCTGCATGCCTAAGCCAGACGCGCCCGTGCCTAAGGACCTCTCGCTCTATGTCACCGGATGGGACCATGACCACGGTAAGATGACTCCCTCATTTCCGCGGGCAACCTTCAGCAGTTTCTTACAAGAGTATTCTTTTGTCTCCGGTCGGTTAGGCTCAAAAATAAACGCAAATTCTTCACACATTTGTAACTAGAGTTCCTTGAACGATCTTTAGTAATGACTGACAAGGTTACAACGGCAGAACGTCTCTTTCGGACGCACGGCCTCCAACACGTGCTCGTTGCCTTTCACCATGCTCTGGCTGCGAGTGCATACTCGAGGCTCACGAGAGGCCGAAGTACCATCGAAGGTAGTAAGCTCGCGCTGGAGGCGGCACAACTGAAACCCTTCCCCGCTGTTCTCGCCCTGTCGGTGACTATCGAGGTGCAAAGCACAACTACGCACGAACGAGGCCAGAGGGCTCACGCCTTGGTCAATCCGGTTTCTCACTCTAGGCCACCACGACGACCACGACCACGACCACGAGCACGGCCACGACCACGCCGGCGACGACCTCACCTCCGGTCTGAAGCAGGCCAGGGTGAAGTCCGTCGAGAACAACGCGTGTTACAACGAGCACGACGAGGAGGTGCCCAACAGCGTCTTCTGCACCGTGTACGACGTGGGATCGCCCTGCAAGGTGAGGGACACCCACCGCCAGAAGCGCGTTTCGTTAAAATACTCCAAAATGGGTCGAATGATTATTTCAGTGACGACTGAGCCTCTCTCGATCTACTAACATTCGCGCACATGAAAATTCTTACCCATGTCACACGGCCGGCCTAGAGGTGACACGGATACATTTACGCTGGCCCTGTGACGTCGGTTGTCAGTTTAATGAAGGAGATATCGGAAAAGAATCAAAGTGACATCTGCGATGTATACCTTGTTGTTCACGAAGAAACGTACAATCACTTCTGGCCGTACATTTTCCGCATTAACCAGCGGTTTCACTGCCCATGCATCACACAAAGGGCACGGAGTTCGCGGCGTACATGATGACAGAATTATCTGCTCACCCGCCTCACGCGCGTTCAATGCACGCTTACATTATGCGCATGCATGTTTAGATCATACATACGTATGCGTGGAACATGCCTTTAAACCGTATTTGTTTGGCCAATGTAACAGGCCCGCCATACAAAAAAGAAACATGTCTCAAAGAGTGTCTGCAGACCGTCTTTTGAATTATGCATTAGCAGTTTGATCACGGCGTTAAAGAGATGCGAGTCGCTATGCGATGGGAGTGTGACATCAGTAGCAATAATAATAAGGAAATATTATAAAAGCCAAAATTCTTATTTTTTTTTTATTTCTTGGTATCCTCAGGACCCGAACGCATTACAGAGCTGGTGGGATTATAACGTACAAGTTAATAAAACACTGAAATCACGAATTAAGTTCCAGTAGTACGGATACAGCATTTTACAAGGTACAGGCGATGTACCTTGTGCTTTACGAGGAAACATACATACAGTTGTCGCCGCACATTGGCAGCGTTCGACAGAACGGGAACGAACAAAATAGTCGTTACATGAGTCACTGCATTCGGCTCTACAATGTTTCATCTAGAACCCCGAAGTCAAGATTATTTTGAATAACAATCCGAATAACCCACTGGTTGTAGGCCATCTGGAACCCGAGCAAATTGTGCAGTCGCACCCTAGAGGGAACCTTTTTTTTCAGTTTCAATAGGGAACTGCGAGCTCGCTTGAATGCTTTAGCTTTGATCGAACCTAACGTCGAAGAAGTGACCACCCGTACCTTACTTATCTCCCGCTTTTCTCTTCGTCGTCAGCACGACCTCGGAGCCCCTGTGGTCGGCAAGCTGAACGACCTGTGGACGCTGTACGGCGTCGTGTCCGGTGGGGCCAAGGGCTGCAAGGTGGGCGAGCACCCGATCCTCCACACCAGGGTGGCCCTCTTCACCAAGCTCATCGACGACTACACGCACGGCAGGAAGGGAAAGTGCGACCTCAAGGTGTAGGGGACAGGTTTGCACGGACGCTGCTCACACCTTCTCATGACCTCGCGGGTTGCTGTCAAGTTTTGACAAGACAAGAAAAGAAAGTATGGAATAAATAAATAAGTCAAATCTCACGACTTTTGTTAAATGTTGTGTCCTCGGCTCAACTTTTTTGTCGTGGATGCGTGGCTGCGTAGTGAATTTCTTTAATAAGATGGTGGCACTAGCCGGGCCCACAATGATCGAAGCCAAGAGAAAGGACGACGACGAAAACGATCACCCATCTATACACTACAAGCTCCTCAAGTTCCGGTCACACTGCTAATACTGGAAGACTAATAGTAATACTAATAATACTAGAATACGGAGTAGTGTTGGAACCACCGCGGCTTGGCAATGGGAGCTCGTGAGGCCGCGCGTGTAGACGATACTGGCGGCGCTATAGTCATTAGAATAGTAAACAAATGGCTGCATCCGCTTAGTTTCGCTGAGAGTGCGTCAAACAATAAAACCGCTCGCAACCGTTTTTTTTTTTTTTTGCATGCTGTGTGTATTTATTTTGAGCATCGGTTGCGTCTGCGAGATGACCATGATACTCTAATTTCCGGTACGATCGGAAAAGGTCTGTAGCTCTCCAGTTTAGGCAGCGCCTCTGGCGAGTAAAATCTAATATTTCTCGGTCGGGTTTCAGTTGGACGTCATTGCTCTTTTTCACGCTGCTCGCGGGTGCTAAGCTGACAGAATATCATTTGCGGATAAATATTTGTAGAAAAAAGAAAGAAAATAACAAGAACAGGAAAGCTACAAGTGAAGCACCTTTATCATTTTGCTAGAACAACGCGAGTTGCATTTTTGGTTTATTTAAGCTTGTTTTGTACTTCCAGGCGCTCTGTTACCGCGTGTGAGCGGATGCTGACTCACTCTTAAAAAGGCTGCAATGGCGCTTCACGTTAAATGCAAGCACGCTTGTACGTGATCCGTTAGATGTAACGAAATTACTTGTAATCAGTTATCAGCAATTTTGTAACAAAATAATTACATATTTGCAAAAGTAAAATGAAGTAAATTACTTATTGTCTTACTTAACGGCTCTATTGTTTGTCTTTTCATTTTTTTATTTAGAAAAAACAAAATTTAAAACTAAATAAAATAATTAAACAAAGAGTTCGCTCCCCTACTTCTAAAAAAAGAAAAGAAAAGAAAGTGTTCACATTAATACGGTGGAAAGTTGGCTGAGTTGTTTGTACAAGTTAACAATAAAACTAAATAGCGCCAAAAAATTAATGAAGGACAAGAAGGCGAAGTACACATAGGAAGCGCTGACTCTCAAGTGATTTATCGTAAAGAAACACAAATCGACGTCACACGCGAACCATAAAGAGGCATCAAGTCATCTGTCCCCGACGCTTGTCGAACCTGCTGCCACCTCTTTGCCAAACAATGCGATCTACGCCTTAGTTAGGAATGTGGCAGCTCTGGCAGCAACATTCTTAACCTTGTTTCTCTGGTTATGAATATGGCTGCCAGAGCTAAAGGAATCGATAAGGAAATAGATGTTTTGGAGGGTGTAGGAGTGGTTGACGGGTGTGATGGGTAGCGCAAAGATATGGCCTAATATATGTAGGGCTTTATCGCGTTCCGTAGAGTAGAGTCATAGGCTACTGCTGAATGATAGGGAAGGAGGGTGTCCTCTTGTGCCCAAAGGAGTGCTTTCGGATAAGGCTGGAAGGCCACTTGTAAGAACTTTAAAAAATCGAAAACGAGACTTTGAGTAAATTAAGACAACGGGCTATACAGTTGTGTCAGGATATGGGTTTTAAGAGACTTAGGATGTCGATACAAAAAGAAAAAAGGTCTCCACCTTAGTGTGTTTTTCACTGTCAAGTCACACATATAATCCATGCCGATTCAGATCATAGTCACCCAGAAAGGATCTTGACAGTTGCATGCCGTCTTTCCTAAGTAGGAACCTTTTGTACTTCCATTTGCAAGAACCTCTCCAAGTTGCAGTTCAGCGAGTGCTGCTGAGTCCTTGAGTGAGGTGAACCCAGGCACCTGTGACGCGATGTCTTTTGACGTCGAGTATTTATTTTTTCTATACCTCAACGAGAAATGAATGTCGCAGTAAAAGAGTGCATTGAGGCGTTCGGGACAGTTAACGTTTCAAAATTCCTGTGGTGTGAACGTAGACATTTAAATTTTTAACAAGTGTTGTGTTTTTATCTCAAGTCCACGTACGTGGTCTATGATGGTACTCAGCTTTTGCAGAAGCAATGAGTATGTATTGGGTCTAGTGTTGCTCCTGTGTTGAGCGACATTCTTCTTCCAAGCTGCGACAGGGGTATCAAGCGGATCTTTGAAGTGACGTGATCAGGTTGTTTAGATACGTTGACGATTACCTGGTGTTGTTCCGACAAAATGATCATGTTCAAAGTAGAGGGGTTTTATTGAGAGCACAATAAAAGTCTTCAAATCGCGCACCAGTGGGTTGAGCTTCAGAAGAGAAGACCCAGTGGATCGATGTCTAAAACCACTTTTTAGATAGACATGTGTGCCGGGGCTACAGCCCTAGGTGCAAAAAGCGTAATTCTTTGGCTCCAGCCACTCAAAACTGGTAAAAAGGGAAACCGCGGTAGGTGCCTGCGGGAAGTATTAAGTCATGCCCACACCTAATTTGGGTAGTTTTGTTAATCCGGCAACACGTCTCACGGGCGGAGGCTATCCAGATAAGCTTACTAGCAGAAGCGGTGAAAATCTTGGTAAACTTGAAGAGCTTTGACATGCTTTTGTAAGGTTGCCCAAAAAAGCCAAAAAAGCCTTAAAGCAGACCTATAGCTGTATGCTACATGTATTATTGGCCTCAAGTGAAATGCGAACAGTGGAGTGCGTGGCCGTTGTTACATGCTGCGCATCCTGGAGGCCTCCTGAAACTGATAAAACCGCGGGTTGGAGAATAGGGCGCTGCAAGGGTGTGCGTCCTACTCTGATGTGTCTGACCCTCGAACAGCACAACCGAAGCTTCGAAGCTGAGCCGGTGGTGCGATGGAAGTTTCGTCAAAGCCAGTTTCGCTAGCTTGACATGAGCCATGTGAGGAAGCTCCCTGCTCGCAGCAGGAGCAGACTGCTTGCGCGCAGCGTCCGTATATCATTACCGCAGCGTCATGCTCCCTCCTAACTTGGGCAGTTCTTTGTTTTCCTCTTCTTAATACGCGTTGTCATTTTGATGTGAACTGTTTAGCAGCTCCCCATTGAAAGACCAGTCCAAACTGGTACCAGTTTCAAACTTGGTTATTGCTCCAGTTTGACCAGTTTCATCGATGGTTGAACTGGTCAAGGTGGTTCGAACTGGTCACACTGGTTGACTTAGTCACGCTGGTTCGACAAAAATAGTTTGATTTGTTCACGCCGCCACTGCGCTTCGGAAATCTTAATTATACACAAATGTAGACACGCCTACTACCAGCATCAGCTGAACATACATTGAGCGCATAGACATACACGGCACATACAAACATCAATACAACAGCACACTAACCCGATCACTACTTCCGAGCTCTGTGTTTCCGTCTTTATACTGGTCGTTTTGAACGTATGGGATTTCTCGGTGACCTCTGAGAGTATTTTGAGCGGCCCAGGGGATGAATCTCTTCCCTATTGAAAAGACCAGTTTGAAAATCTAAGAGGTCAGACTGGTGTTTGGACTGGTCAGACTGGTCTAACAGGAAATCAAACTGGTGCAACTGGTAGCCAGACTGGTCTAACTGGCAACCATATTGAACCAACTGGTCACCAGATTGCCTTCTATCTGGTCACCAGCTTGGCCTGACTGCTCACCAGATTGGCCGAACTGGTCGCCTGCAGATGTGCCGAACTGCTCAGCAGATTGGCCGGACTGGTCACCAGACTGGCCGAACTGGTCCAACTGGAAACCAGATAGACCAAACTGGTCACCAGATTGGTCTACATGGTCCATATGGTTACCAGTTTGACCAATCTTTCTCACTTTATTTATACGCTTCTCACTTTGATTTATTGGCTTTCAAATAATTAGGTATGATCGAGCGTTTTCTTTACTAAGAGATTCATCCCTGAGCCGTTCAAAATACTCTCAGAGGTATGACATAGCTGGAAAAACTCAACATGCTGGGAATAGTTTTTATTACTTAGGTGGTCACCGAGAAATTCCGTACCTTCAAAAACGACCAGTATAAAAGACGGAAACACAGAGCTCGGAAGTAGGATCGGGTTAGTGTGCTGTTGTATTGATGTTTGTATGCGCTGTGTATGTGTATGGGTTCAATGTATATTCAGCTGAAGCATGTAGGAGGTATATTGTGTTCATATCTGTGTACGATAAAGATTTCCGAAGCGCAGTGGTGGCGTGAACAAATGAAAAAATTTTTGTCGAACTAGCGACACAATTAAGTCAACCAGTGTGACCAGTTCAACCACCATGACGAGTTCAACTATCATGACCAGTCAACCAGTATGACCAGTTCAACCGCCATGACCAGTCAACAAGGGTGACCAGTTCGAACCACCTTGACCAGTTCAGCCATTATGAAACTGGTCAAACCGGAGCACCAACCAAGTTTGAAACTGGTACCAGTTTGAACTGGTCTTTCCAATAGGGTTAGTAAGAAAGTAAACGCCTAACGCGCTGCAATTATTTGAAAGCCAATAAATCAAGAAAAGTCAATTGGCACAGCCCTCACTAATAAAGTGAGAAAGAAGGGTTAATCTGGTAACCAGTTGCACCAGGCAGGCCAATCTGGTGACCAGCTTGGTCAATCGGGCTACCAGTTCGGCCAGTTCGGCCAGTCTGATGACCAGTTCGGCCAATCCGCTGACCAGTTCGACAATTTGGTGACCAGTTCAGCCAATCTGGTGACCAAAGTTAGATCAATATGGTTACCAGTTAGACCAGTCTGGCGACCAGTTGCATCAGTTTGATTTCCTTGTTAGACCAGTCTGACCAGTCCAAATGCCAGTTTGACCAGTCCAAATACCAGTATGACCAGTATAGATTTTCAAACTGGACTTTCCAATAGGGAGAGACTGCGTACAATCTGAGACCAAACAACAAGAGGGGATTTAGGACGGCTGCTGACGCCTAAGTGAGGAGACTACTTGGCGAACTTTATGTATCAGATCCCAGCGCTTGCCCTGTGTCCCCTTTAGTTCCTTTGTGTCTCGTGTGTAGCAGCTGGATTGCCAAAATGCAGGTCCGCTACAGGTCCCGTATTCGCCCAATATTTAATAAATGCAGTACTTTTTGTCATTGCGATTTCTGCAGGCAGGCAGAATCTCGTTCAGCGCAACACATTAAATGATCTACCCCTTCGTAGTCAGGAAGTCTGAAATAGAAGCGTTAAAGATAAGTTCGTCCAGTGCACGGAAGACCTGTTGAGCTTGATTCACCTCGGTTATCAGAACCACGCAGACGTTCTCGTGGAGCGCATGGCTCATGCACAATAGTGAAACAGCATGGACAGCAAATGGACAAGCTTATTGCCAGCGAGCCTTTTTGCAAACAGAACAATAAACAACCAGGGAACACACATCCTGCAACCTGCAAAGGCTGACGCCTCAGGCAGAGCCGTAGCAGTAGCTGTCTGGGCCGGCTTGCTTTCGTTGTTTTATTCCATTAAGGTGATCTTGATGAGGAGCCAATTATTACTTTGGTGAAGTCACCTTCAGCGTCTATCAACGGCAACCATCCGACGAGGTAGACTATTCCATCAGGCGGGGTACCAGGTCCGAAGCTCGCAGTCGCTCCCACTCAGCCTCAACCACCGACCACAAGGCGCCCGCCGATCCTCTCCGTAGAGGCCGGTGGGAGAGGGCCTTCTTCATTGTCCCCTAACGTCCAAACGTTTTCTATGACATTCATGCTCTGCTCCCTGATGCGGCCAGTCGAGCGTCATGGTCCTTCTGTCTTGCAACAGTTTGGTCACAGACCGTGCTTTATGGATTGGGCTGCGGTCTTGCTGTAAATGGAAGCAACCGTCGCTGATAGGGCCGTACGGGCAGGAGCACCGATTCCACGAGCTCTCCGTACGCCGCGGAGTTGAAGCGGCCCTGAATGCGAACCAGAGGACCCAGTCCGTCCTTTCAGAGCGCGCCCCAGACGCTCACGGCGCAGCGGCCGCTACTAGCACAGCGCTGAAGACTGCATGGCTTGAACCTGAAAAATAGATCTATTCTAGTATCAGCTTTTATCGGAGTTGAATGTCTCACCTTACGAGAGTATTGTGAAGTAGCTAAACGAGTGTAAATATGTGTCGAAAAACTGATACTGTGCAAATTGGAGCGTGCTATTCAAGAACCTGAAATTATGTTCGTGACTTCTCAGCTAGTGAACGAATACAAAGTGTAAGTCGAATAATCTATGGGCCTGCAGTCACAAGAAAATCTATAAAGCTCTGCACATGACTATCCAGAGCTCTTACCCGGAGTTGTCGGCTCGCCATATTATGCTGGCGTTGATCCCCGCGAGTAGTGAACGTAGATTCATCCGTGAACAGCACGTCCTGCCAGTCTGCTAAAGTGAGCGCTGAAGGTTCTTGATCAAACAAAAACCGTTTATCCTTGATGACTTTTGAAAGCAGTGGCTTTCTTGCTGGGAAACGGCATCGCAGATCAGCTTTGTGGAGTCCCATTCGCACAGTGTTCACGCTCACGTTAAGGATGAGTTCATTTTTTTTATATTCTTGGGCGGTCTGTAGTCGAGTCATTGGCTGCAGCGGCCACAATCCATCGGTCCTTGCCCTACGTCGTCGACCCCAGTCGTGATCCCCTCGGGAGGTTGCCCATCCGCTGGTTGTCGCGAATAGCCTGCTCATATCCCTTTAATCGTGCACAATGGGCGACCACATAGCCTCGCTACTTCTATTTGATAATGCCCTGTTCGCATAGGTTAAGAATGTCTAAGTCACTCTGGAATGGTAACGCTTGGTATCGTTTGTCAAGAGGAAGAACACAAATGAGCGATTCTTCGCTTTATAAAAAATCTTCCGATACCTATACGTGATAAAATATGCGCATTGGTTCATACAGAAAACGAGGCGGCAGCTTTCACCGATTGCTACATTCGAGTTATTTTTCTGACTCTTTTGCACACGTGTGTAAATAGTGAAACCCACTTAGAACGACAGAAAAGAAAACCCGAAATTACAATAGCTATAACCGATTAACGTTGTATTCGGAACTAGAAACTGATCATTTCCAGTGTCTAGAAACTCTAGAAACGGATCGTTATAAGTGGTACATTGTTATATGCGGCATCGTTGTGAGTGGGTGCACGGTGAACAAATGTCATTTTCCGTTCACGCTGTGTCACTAATTTGAAGGAGCCTGCGCTTTCGGTCCTTCACCAGGATATATTCTCCGTGGTTCTGATAACTGAGGTCAATGAAGCTCCACGAGTCTTCCATGCAAAAACGAACAGCTTTAGCGCGCTGGACCAGATCATGGCTGTGCTCTGAGGAATGTTGCTTGCTTGGTCTATTATAAGGTTACTACTATTCGTTAAAATGCTTGGTAATTGCCTGAGCAGGTAGGCCTGCATTTTGGCAGTTGCAACGCGACACACGAGCCACAAAAATACAGAAGACACAAAGCGAGCATTGGGAGCTGATATATAAAAGTTTGCCGAGCAATTGACTTCACTTAGGCGTCAACAGCTGTCCTAGGTGCCCTCTTGTTATTTTGTCTCGAATTTCGCACAGTCTATGCTATACTGTTCCCAAAAAATAACAAGGCGTATTAAGAAAAACAAAACTGCCCAAGTTAGCAGGGAGCATGATGTTGCAATAGTGCGCCACGGACGCGCGCGTGAGCCGCGCGTCAAAGCAGACTGATTCTATGCTCCGAGCGGCAAGCTTCCTCGCATTGCTCATGCCGAGCCAACGAAAGTGGCTCTGACGGAACTTCCAGCGGCGCACCACCGGCGCAGCGTCGAAGCTTGGCTTGTCCTGGTGAGGGTCAAACACATCGGTATGGGACGCAAACCCTCGCAGCGCATCTACTCTCCAACCCGTGGTTTTATCAGTTTCAGGAGGCCACCAGAAGGCGCAGCACGTACCGATGGCCACGCGCTACACTGTTCGCATTTTATTTGAGGTCGATAGTGCACGAAGTTCCGCGCACAGCCTCAAAAGAGCGAGCACCACGTCATGGTGTGCCAATGATTTTCCCGGCGACCTTAGAAGTTGGGGCGCTCTAGTGCGCTAAAGTTGACAGCGAGCAGATCTCGTGTGGGAAAAAAACACAGGTGGTGAGCGATTCCTTCGGGTCCGGTGATGGCAACAACTGCATGCACTGCTCGTTTAACAGTAGACTCGTTCAATTTACCAGCACCCCTACTCCGGTGCAGAAAGCGTAGGGCGTGTACATCTAGTCATATTCTCAATACACATCCCGGAAGTACTGCCCTAAACCTTTATCGCCGATGCAGGAGGTGCAGGTAAATCGAACGAGCCTAAGGTCTCGTGGGGCCGACTCTGAGTTTTGATGTCCCAACTGCTTCCGGCAAGGCAGGAAAGTGGCATCATGGGTCCAGCAACAAGATGTCCGTCACTGAATTGATCGGGGCCACACTCATCAGCCAGGCGCACCCAAGATTGCCGGAGCCCAAGTACGTCCGAAATGCGGTATCTGGCAGTCCTCATAGTACCGTGCGCTATCGTTATCTGTACACGTCTTGCGGTGTGTGTCCTCTAGTGAAGAATCATCGTCATCGTAGCCGTCGTGTGTCGCTGCTGCCGTCCTGGGATTAGGCGTTGGCGTAGCTTTCAGTGGTACAGTGTAGCAGCGCTGGTGACAAAGCCCGGAGTAGTGTGGCACAACATCGCGCGACCAGACAAACTCAAATACAGGATCATTAGTGAGCAATCGATCTTGGGGCAAGGCGGGGAAGTAGGGCGGAATATACATTGTCTTGAATTATGTCTTCTTGCGGAGATCTTGCAGTGGTGGTAGTAGTTCCTCAGCGCGGCTTCCCAAAGTGCTCCCTTAAAAAATATATTTTACACACTAGCGACGATTTTGGTCATCCTCATCTGAAGCTCAAATTTCCGGCTCTACGAGGACCCTCTAAACTGCGAAGGCTGGGTTGTAGTTAGAGACGCTGTCTGTTACCTTTCTTCAGACCTTTCAATTTTTCTTCAACTTTCCTTCCCAGTCTCAAGGTTTAAACATCATGATACTTATGCACCAGATCGACTGCACTTTCACCATTTTTTGGCTGCGTTGTCTTAGGCCATCAGTTGCCAAAGAAAAGAGCAGACGGGAGGAGGCATATACATTCCTCGCACCCAGTGGCGGACTTAAGAGTGGGCGGGTCGGGATGTCCTGATTCCCCCTTTGGAAACACCTGCATCCACCCCTGCTTGCATCTACATCCCACGATCACGTTGAACACCGGCAACCAGAATGGCAGTCCACGAGTTGACGGCTATTCGCAGCGAGAGCCATGCATTGTAAACGTTGCCAAATTCCGCTGTAGCAGTTGCTACGTATCCCGGCAATCGTTTCATCAGCGTGGCCCGCGACAGAGTAGCCGTCAAGTGAAAGAAAGTACGAGTAGCAGAGAAGAAATACGGCCGCACATCACTGAGTCTTCGGGACGCATTTCGCAGAAGCGAGTGACGGGATTTTTGTAACGTTGTGTATGTTCGTGCCCGTCTAATTTGGATCGGCTTTTGCCGTTCGTGATGTGGATGCCCTTTCCCTTTCGCTTCATCACGCCGTTTCCCTGCTTCGAGCGCAGCTTCGGGGCTCCATTGCGGCGACCGATCGGCGGCGGCGGCAGAGTGCACGCTCGCCGAGACGCCGCCGCCGGGGCATCGGATTCTTTACCGTCCGCGATACGATAACCCTCGCGTTTTTACCAGTACTTAGCGAAATCGGAACAACTTTACTACTTCAACAAAAAAAGAAAACCTCAAGTCTCAGCTCCTAGAGACGGTCGTCAAACAATTTGGGGATTGCAGCGGTTTAGACGCCTTGAACCGATCAATGAGACTGGCAGATAAAACGTTTGCGCGTACGCAGCGCCATGCAGCACCGCAACCGTTGCTATGTTGTACAAGAATATCGTTACTGCGTGATACGTCGGAGACTTGGCGTGTAAGAAAATGCTTCATCCGTAATCGTGTTTCATCTCATTCATTCCTTACTATTGTTTTTATTTGTGTTTCTCCTTACTTACCTGACATGGTTGCTCTTCTGCATATTAGTGAACTTCATGCTTCATTTTCTTTCTGGCTGTAGCGGATCAACCAAACATATTCGCTTGTTAGAAAGAACTAGAAGTAAGGTAGAGACGTTCCCAGGCCATCTCCCTCTAACTAGACCTTTTTCCAGTAAGCTTCTGCACATGCGTGCACTTCCTCACCTTGCCTTGCTTCCCGCTGTCGTTATTTTTGCGGTGCAAAGTTACGGTCGACCAACATATTCAGCGCCTATCTTTGCCCGCACTTCGTCTTTTTGGCCATTCTTTTTCAAGGATACGCTACCCTAGGTCACAAAAAGGCAACGAAGATCAATACAACAGCACGATGTCAATCGGTATTCCGACGGGCAAAGGCAAGCTGGGCTGCTCTTCTTTTGTAGTTCGAAGACAACTCTGCAGCCTCCGTTCGTTACTGAAAAAAAAGTTCATTACACTACTTCTACCAAGTTACACGCACTGACCTCACGGAGTTCGAAATAATGAAGAAGCCATAGTAGTGAACATAAATGCCAGTCATGCTTTTCTTGTGATCGCGTTCGAAGGGTGGGGCTCGTATACTCTACACCGATGTTCATGATGTTCGTGCGGCTGCCCAGTACACACACACACAGAAACCATGGGCTTACAATGGACCCTTCACAAAAGGTGCGCCATTGCCTGTGGCCATTGCATGGGCACACCCTCCGATGTCCGCCATTGCTTGGGCACGCCCTCAGGGCCCTTATTGGACATGAGGGGCTGCGTCATCGTTCGGCGTGAACCGAAAACGCTCGCTGCGGCAGAGTTCGATGAGGATTCAAATCCAATCCTACTTATCGTGCGCAAGAAATGGTGAACACCAATGTTGCTTGATGGACTTTCTGAAAGGGGTTTGTTGAGGAATTTATCAAAGCAATCACTGCACATCTTGATGGAATCGGTGGCTATTCTCTGTCTCACTCTATACCTTGTCAAATGGCAAAGGCTACGGTCCCAGTGAAACAATCTGCGCGTCAGAAGGAGGCACATGGCTGAACTCTCTCAAACTAGTTCCGCGCAGGGCTTCTCGCTATCACTGGCGGGAGAGAGGAAAGTCGTTCTTCCGCGAATTTCGAGTGACGGAAGAATTTACGCAGAGATGAAACGCGAACTCTGATGCACATAAAAGAGGGTGCTTCCATTTTTCTCCAACTTATTGAGGAAGGCCTCGGCGCTTTCGATTCGGGATGTAAAGATGGCGGGGAGGGAAGGTCATGGCCCCGGCGGCCGGCGGCGGTGGCCGGCACCGCCAGGGCGCCTCATCGGCGAATTCCGTTCGCCCAGTCGTTGCCTAGCGACGATGTTGCGAATAAATGTTGCGCTACAGGATGTCGGGGCCACTACTAAAAAACGGCAAAAGTGATTCTGTTTAAGTTTCCTCCAGACGGTGACCTGCCGCAAGCATGGACAAGAGGCATACCGCTGGAGAATCGTGTTGTGTCTCAACACACCGAGGTAGGAACTTTACCTTTTTTTAATTTGCCGGTTTTCTTCTACATTTTCAGTCGCTTCCTAAATCTTCTGAGCTCCCGAGAAATGCCTTACATCGGTTGGCATCATGTCGGGCGGCATTCACAAACGGCTGAATGTGCTCAAAGTAGCATTTGGTTACGTTCGACAAATAACTTCGAGGCCTCGGAATGCGACCGGTAGCTAACAACCTGTTCATAGAAAGCCCGTGTTGCCCATGTAATTCTTCTTGTAGACGGATATGACGTTGAGTGCTGTACCTGGTTAACGGCTCTTTCATTAAACAATTTATTTCATACAATTATTCTGGGCAATCGCAATTTTTTAAATATTGTTTAGGCCGTCGTAAAGCATTTATAAAAAGGAGGCGTGTGAAAGTCACATAAATCCGTGTAAAACGACGTGCACGTGAACAAATGTTGACACGCGTGTTCGTGCAGGAAAGTATTTGCTTCAAACTAACTCTGCTGTTGGTTTCAGGAAATAATGCAGTTATTACATGCGTTTACTATGTCAATCGTGTTGGTACGGGGATGTGTAATGCCGTTTTCTATAATTTTCATCGTGTAATTTTTGGAAAGCATTCGTTATAAATAATTCATCTTGCAGGAATCATTACATCATCCACAATTCCGTGCTTAAAAGCAAACCCTCCATCCCTCTCTCTCTCTCTGATTCTCGAGACCTCGTTAACACCTACCCTGTTCTTCCATTTTACATAAATGATTTTATGCAAGATTCATTTGTCAGTCTAAGAAAATCTGCTTCCTAACTCAAATGTGCGCAGATAGCATTTTAGGAAATGAACACGATCGCATCAAGAGTAAAGAGTTTTAGAGAACCGTTTTTTAGACATCCGACACGGCACTACGGGCTCTCCGGTACGCACTGCGCATGCGCCACCAATGAAGACTCGCATACGCGCAGCTTGTTCCGGAGGACCAAACGTACCGTAACGGATGCGCAAAAACGGTCCCCTAAAACTCTCTAATGACTCGTTCCTGTGACGATAAACCCACCCGTGTTGCCTTCTCTTCCGCGGTTTAGCGCAGGCCCAATGACATTCTCTTTCGGCCATGCGGAAAGAGCGCTGAGGCCTTCCTAGTCCATGAGGGGTTGGCTTGGATTACGTCACTGTAGATCTGGTAAGGGCTGTCACGTGCTTCGCCTCCATCGATCTGATTGGCTCGACAGGGCCGTAGCGTTCGCCCTTTGCTAAGTTACAGTGAAACAATGTATAGCTGATAAACGCCTGGTGGCAGTTTCTGTTCCAAACATGAACAACATATTAGAAAACAGAAGGCAGACATTACATTAGGCACCGTATTCATGTTCGCATATCTACGCTTCTGATACGAGCGAATATTGACGGTATTTCGGGGATTTAGCAAAATATGCGAAGTTTAATAATTTTAAACTTAGGCGAAGCCGATTCTTGGCAAGTTCATGACACCGTTGGTACTAACCAGTGAAACCTCAGGGTCCGATTGTTTTCCGTGCGGTAAAGAGGCGAGGATGCAAACATCTTCCAGACTCCGGGGACTCTTTATGATAAAACAAACCACACCCACTTTCGATAACGAAGAAAACAATTTAATCGGACGAAAATAGTCAGTGTGCAGGCGAGCTGATGTTAGTTTATAATGTGAAATTTAACCCGAAAGTGTGAGAAAAAAAGCGATATATATATATATATATATATATATGTGTATACGTTATAGTAGTAGTATGTAATGGTGTATATATATATATATATCATCACACATCTATCGTATACATATATATATACTATGCGGCTGCACTGTGATCATATCTGTCGATAACCATGTGACTGTCCGGAGATTGGATCTAAATCGTGTATAAGGTCGTCGACTGCCCGAGAACAGCGCGAGCGGATTGCTCGGGACTTCAATCACCTCGAACTCCTGACAGCACCATCTTTCGACTCTATTACACTTTTCCCGGTCCATTGTTCTTTTATTTACCTTACTTCACCTATATTATATATATATATATATATATATCACTATATATATATACCACTGTGATATCAGTGAATATGAATATATATATATATATTCACTTTTAATACCACTGTGAATATATATATATATATATATATATATATATATATATATATATATATATATATATATATGATATATATGACATATATATATATATGATTATTGACTTATATATATATTTATTCATAGTATTATATATATATATATATATAGTATAATATTATATATAGTATAATAATAATATAAAGTATAATAAAATATATAATTCCTATATATATATATATAGGAATTATATATATATATTCGCAGTGGTATTAAAAGTGACAAGGACAGACAAGTTTATAATGCCTCATTCACATTAGCGGTTGAACCGCCTTCGTGAATGCGGCTATTTCAAGACCTGATAGAAATTCACGCGTTTTTGATGATGAAGATGAGCAAATCAGCTTTGTGGTTGCGATTCGAACGCCAGTGGGAATGCAGCATAACCCGATTCAAGAATTTATTTAATCACACTTCTTGCAGTTTAATAGAAGTTCTAAGAAATGTTTGTAACTTTTGTTATTACTGCAAAAGCTTTACTGTCTCATGGAGCGAACTGACGTCACCAGTTTGAAGATCGAAAACGAGCTCCTATGCTTCGTTTCCACTTACGTCTGAGCGTGGTTGCTGTTATGAGCAGAAAGGCCAATCAAACTACGAAAAAGGCGCAACATCATGGCGTGCTCTCTGCACTTGATATGACTAGCCTGGCGGAGAAGCACGCACGGAGAGACGGCGAATACCGGCTGGTCCTATCAACTGCAGAGAGCACGCCATGACGTTATGCCTCTTTCGCTGTTTGATTGGCCCTTCGGCTCATAACATCGGCCGCGCTCGGACCTAAGCTGAAACGAAGTATAGTTTCCGCGATCCCAATAGGAGCAATTCGCCTTCGGTTCCATTGGCTGGCGCGCGTCGACAGGGCTCTTATTGACCGCTGCGCCATGGCCTCCGGGATCTCGAAGCGCACGCGCGCTAGTACGCAGCAGACGACAAAAGGAGCGGACGAGCAGACGACAAAGGAAGCGGACGAGCGGCTTGCATGCTTTCGCATTCACAACTCATAAGAAATGCTTAGGTGTACCTCGAGCTTTTTTTTTTTCCTGTTTTGGTAGCACCTATAATAATAATATTAAATAATTTTATTTAGATTTATTGATGGCGGAGACAGTGAGTAAAAACTACCCACAGGCAGCTTGACGAGCCCTCGGTTCCTTTGTAGTGGCAGCAATAAAAACAATTCAAGCATCTCACAGAAAGCATATTACGAAATAAAAAGATCCAGAGATTTCTAAAACATGAACTTAGTTCCTTTACATGGTAAACAAACAATATCAGAAACAGAACGAATAGACTCCAAAGAAAGCTTAGTCAAAGAATATAAGTATCTAACGGGCGTTCATAAAGTTCGATTAAGGGTGGCGACGTGGGTTAGTTGGTTCATACTGACGAAAAGGCAAACAGCGCACAAAAAACGGGGACTAGAGGAAGTTCACACAGGACAAGCGCTGACTCTCAACTGAAATTTTAATCACATGAAACCAAACAAAGAAAACAGCAACGCCGCCCACGTCACATGATACATTCACCACGTGTCCAAAAAACAATCTCTTTACTACTTAAGCCCAGTGACGTTTGGCTTACACAGTTTGCGCCTCCCTTGATAATTGCATGCGCCTCTAAAATTTCTCTATTCACTCTGTCCCTTCCATAGCCAATGATAGCAGTCTTACTGAAGATAGGTTTGCACCCACACCCATGACAATGCAATGGCAGATGCCCCCTACTGCTCCCACCACTGATCGCAACGATGAAGTCATAGTCTCCCGCAGTCTGTGATTAACACATCTGCCCGTTTGATCCGACGTAGGCTTTTCCACACGTTAGTGGAATCGTGTACATAACACCCACCTTGCAAACAACATATTGATTTCACATGCTTCACGCTGAGCATGCGGAAGGCCTTTGTCCTTCTTATCGCCAACTCTCGCACATAGTTGCAGCGCAGTTAATACGATGGAGCGGAAAACACCAATGACACATCGTACCTCAAGGCAACCTTTTTCAAGTTGTGTGAAATTTTATGGAGATACGGTATTACGAGCGGTCTCTTATTTTGGCCTTTCCTCTGGGGACGGGGTTCCCCTTTGAGTAGTAAAGTAGTAAAGTAAAAGTAGTAAAGTAGTAAAGAGATTGTTTTTTTGGACACGTGGTGAATGTATCATGTGATGTGGGCGGCGTTGCTGTTTTCTTTGTTTGGTTTCATGTGATTAAATTTCAGTTGAGAGTCAGCGCTTGTCCTGTGTGAACTTCCTCTAGTCCCCATTTTTTGTGCGCTGTTTGCCTTTTCTCCATAAAGTTCGTATTATCGGCACAAAAAATTAAAAAAACGGAACAAAACAGGCATCAACATGAGCGCGCTTCCCTCTAGTTTCCGGACAGTATAAACATCGCATGCTATAGTAGCTCGGAACGCCGCTAGGGAGTCGAAACAAAAATGGCACCACCCGTCGGTGCCAAGCATATGCAGTGATCCGTTTTTTTTTTTTTTTCATTTGAAGGGAAGCAATGCCAAGGATATTCATTCCAATCTGGGAGCGTTGTTCGGGGACAACGCCCCAGTTTTTGACATTTTGGTTAAGTGTCGCAGATGCTTCCAGTGTGGCCAAATAAGGGTGAAGCATTTCAAGGACGGCGACCAAGTGATTGCTGAAGTGGAGCGATTCCTGAATACTCAAAACGAGGAGTTCTATAACAATGGCCTCCGGCATGTGGTGCATCGCTGGAAAAAGTGGGTAACTTTTGGTGGCGAACATGTAGAGAAAGTCTCAACTCCTACTTGAGTTTGATCGTTGAATCTCTATTCCTTTATGACAATAATACGAACTTTATGAACGCCCACTCTAAAGAGTTTCTAAAAATGTATATCATAGTCCAATTTCGACCGAAAAATGCTACATCAAGCATAAAAAAGCAAGTAAACTAAAACACAAATATTTACCTCTTTGTAATACACAAAATATATGTTTTTGTGTTGAAAGATGTAAACACTATCTTAGCAAGTAGAACCTTGTAGAACTACGAGTGCATTGACCTTAGGTTGTAAAATGTAATATTAATCAAATCTATTTTGTTATCAATTTGATCATTCAGAGTTCAGAGTCCGTCTCTTAGAAGTCGGGGTGAAACGTACTGAGTCAACCTTGCAGCTTTGATCGTGCGTCACGGTTAAATGAGCATTGTGTTCTTATCAGGAAGGGTGACCACTTGAGATAGAAGGAAGCACTTTTGAAGTTATTCAATCCAATCTAAAATTGGTTGTGCTTTGTAAATTGCGTTTTGTTGTAACGTCGACAGTTGGACCAGTTGGTATTGGTTGACTATGTCTTCTTGACGAAAATAATTTTTGAAGAATGGGAACAAGAAGGAAAAAGAAAAAACACAAATCTCCAAACACAGCTAGGTGACTGGTGCGAAACCTAAAAAATCCGCCTGGTCTGGAACCTGGGACCTCTCCATTTCCAGTGGAGCGCTCTTCCAACTGAGATAACCATGGGTTAGACGTCACTAGAGCAAACTGATTTTATCAGCTGCCACCAGTCTTACACCAACAAGGGTGAAAGGCTTGCATTTTAAGGTTATGATTATAATCCAATTAAATGCGAAGGTGCAAGCGAGCTGGGCAACAGTGACGAAAATAATCCCTGGAGAAGGGGAGCAAGAAGGACAAAGGACAAACACAAATCTCCAAACACAGCTAGGTGGCTGGTGCGCGGCCGAAAAACCGCCTGCTCCGGGTATCGAACCCGGGACTTCTCCATTTTTAGGGGAGCGCTCTACCAACGGAGCTAATTACGGGTTAGACGTCAGTAGAGCAAACAGGTCTCTCCTCTTGGACAAGCACAGGCAGCACAGTTCTTTAAATATTGTACGTGTTTTTATGCTTTCTTTGAATCTTGTACGAAACGTTCATTTTAAAAGAAAGATATCTCGGAAAATGAAGCGTGCCGCGATATTTCGTCCAATTCTAATATGAAATGTCGCGCGTTATATTGTCATTTTGGGGTATTTTATGTGGCTTTACGGAAGTAGCACAGCTCTTTCGGTAAAAACTTGGCTTTTCGTCTGGCAATTTAGGGTGTTCAAAGCTCCGAAAAGTGAAGGTTCCTTGTTCAATAACAGGACCAGGCGGATGTTTTTTGTTTTTTTTTTCAGTTGCGCACCGGTCACTTAGTTGTGTCTGTAGATTTATATTTGTCCTTTGCACTCCTTGTTCCCCATTACGAGTGATTATTATCGTTGTTCTTGTCCGGATCGTTGCACATTTGCCTTAGTTGAATAAACATCATAACTTTAAAATGCAGGCAGTTCACTCTTGTTGGTGTTAGATCGGTGTCGGCTGTTAAAACCTGCTTCAAATAGTGACGTCTAATTCCTGGTTGGCTCGGTTGGTAGGGCGCTTTACTGGAAATAGAGATATTTCTGGTTCGATACCTGGTGCAGGTGAATTTTTGCAGTCACGCATCAGTCACCTAGCTGTGTTTGGAGATTTGTGTTTGTCGTTCGCCCCTCGAGTTCCCCTTCTCCGGGGATTATTATCGGTATAACCGGGCCCCGTATTCTTTGGTTAGACTTTCTAGAAATTTTCAGCCTAAATCGACAAACAAGTATCAGAAGTAGTTTTACTATTGGTTGTAAGCTTGGTACGTGGCTTTTTTGGCTTAGGTCCTGCACTTTGGCAGTTATGTGGCGAATAAGAAAAAAGGCATGAAACAGGCAATGAAACGTTGTTTTTTTACACTAATTAATTACTTGGAAGAAAAAATTTTAGACATAAGTTAGGCCCCGATGATTGCCAAACTTAGGTTAAGTTGGGCATTTCTCTAAAGTGCTACCTTGAGTGTGCAGGTAGACTAAAATATGTCCAAACAAAAGACGAGCTCAAATCAACTTTTGTGTATTTCTACGGAAATTTAATGCAAGTTAGAATGCGCTAGTTGCCTTATCATCCGCAAATGTTAAATCGACGGTCAAGGCGTAGTTCCTCACAACCCAGAGAATTACCTTTGTTCCTTCGCGCACAAAGTATACGAGAAGCGGGTGATGGATCATTCAGGGCAACAATTCCAGAACGTGTTCTTGAATCAGGTGTCTCACCCACCATTAGCGTAACACTTCGAATTGTGCGCTGTTGCGCATATGTTATCTCCTTAAGAGGGAAAAATAGTTTTCAAAAGTCCATCCACCTCGCAATTTTATCGAGTACCCTATTTTGCGCTTCAAAACTTTTACCGTTGTAGAAGTCGCACCTCTTACAAAGAAGCGTTTCTTATAAAAAAGAAAAAGTTGCTATTTAACTTACACAGTTTCGGAGTGATGAGAAGGTTGACGAGTGGTCCCTATCAGCCACAGGAATTCGGAGGGTACTGTGCCGTTCCCCCTTTATTAAATTACAATTTAAGGTGATTGCTTATGAAAAAAAAACCATACATGAGTCTCACCGTTCTATTAAAAGCAACGACGTAAATTTGGGAGGAAAATCGTGACTTGTACATCCGGAAATGATGCACACAAAATTTATCAACGTTGACAGATAAGACTAATGTTCAGTCCCACTTAAAAACCCTGTTCACAGAAAAATAACTCACATGATACCAGACGACCGTATTCCGTTTGTGTTGTCATGTTTCTTGTTAAAGTAATGATTTTAATCAGATTTTGAATTCTCGATAAGTTAATGTGAGAAGCACAAGCAAATATCTCAGCAAAACATAAAAGATGTATTATATACAACAATTTTTTGAGAATTGTTAAGCGTGTTTCAAATAATTCCTTTAAAAACTCCTTGGGACAAAAACCAAGAAATTGTGCTTTAAATGGTTTTGTTTAGAACTTTAAAATATTTTCTTTTGTAAAAAGCAATCAGACTTTAAATAAATGGAGTTTTTGATTTTTTTTTTTGACTCTCGTCGATTTCTAAAAAGCTGAATATCAAGCGTCTGCTCCTGAACGAAAACAAGTCAAATTTGTTAATAGAATTATCCAGTCATTTCGCAAAACTAAACTAATTCATTAATTTAAAGTAATATATTAAGGCTTTTCGTATCATTCTGCCCACATGCAAATGCAGGACAATTGTCTACGGAAATAAAACAGTCAGAAATGGCCGCAAACAATCCGTATGAAGAGAAGAGGGACAAAAATGGCATGCAGTCAGTGTGAGAATTCTTAAAATGCTGTAAAACCCTTAATGTTCGCGAGCCTTTAATTTTCGCGAATTTCGCGATTTGAGAAATTCGCGAAATTTAAGGGCACGCGAAAATTTCGGTCCTTAAGAGTTTCAATGCACGCTTCTATAATTCGCGAAATTCAGTAGCCGTGATTTTGTCCTCTATGACCGATTCACTAAAAATAGTGGCCGTGAAGATAAAGGGTCTTACAGTGCTTGATAACCGCAAACAAACGAGAGGTTGACTATAGTTAGAAAAGAGATAAGGCTTGCAAGCATAGCCGTGGGTCAATCATTTCTTCTTCGTATCCACTGAGATGTTATGCTCCGTTCAGCCCCTAAGCTGATAGTACGGTGAAGGCTACGTGCTCCCTGGTCCTCTCACAGGTCAGTCTTTGCCCACGTGATCACGCTCCCGCCCTACACATTTACGCAGAAAGCGGGGTAAGCTGTTGAAAAGGAATGCATTTGATAAGTCCGGCGAGCCCATACCATCCGCTGCACTGTCAGCTTGAGTATGAACGGAGAATAGTGCCATGTTATCAATGCAGGCCAACAATCAATTCGTGTCTGACGGCGTCGGAATTCCCCATAACCATTGAACCTACTGATAACGCTTGCTATATAAGAGCGGAGCCTTCGCACGGCTCTAGCAGTCAGAAAGCAGAAGCGCAATCTATCAAGATGAAAGCCATCATCTGTTTAACGTTGCTGGTTGGGTCGGCGGTGGCCCATTACAGTGGTAAGTGGATATCTGTTTTTTTTTATGGCATACGGTCCAAGTCGAAGCAGTATAATTTTTTTAAGAGAAGACATTTGAAAAAATTCTCTCGGTTCCAGCAAATTGATGTGCGAAACACTTCATTCTCATCCAGATCTTGTCTTCGATTGCATGTTTTAATGTATATTGAAGCTGAACGTTCATTGTTCTATTGGATGATTTATTTATCATCTACAGCGGAACATCAGACGCCGCCTTTTGGAGCAGACTATCTTTCCGCTTTGTAAGCTTCCGTACAACAAATTATTTTCTAGGCACGTAATTTAAGTTACCACACCTAATGGAACCTGACAAGGGCCATTACTCCTGGGCCCCCATTTTGTGTCCCACTCTTCTAATTAGTTGTCTACTCCTACAAAAACAATTATAACACAAAATTGTGTACAACCATCGCACTCTAGATATATCTAGAGAGCACTAGTAACTGTAATAACTCCGCGAACTATTTTGTTTGGAGCATAAGAAACTGCGGAACCTCCGAACAAGAATGCGCTTTCTTCAAGTCACCCTTTCACTATTTTCGATTGCGTATCTTACCGAGGTTTCCTTGCTACGCCACCAGGACAGGAAGACAATCTTAAAGTGTACTCCTTACAGACCACAAATTCTGAGTACTTTGCCCAGGTGAGATTTCGAACTCAATAAACGACCAAGTGTTTTTGGCACCTTTAATGACTGACTGATGTCGGCACAGTTTCTCCTCCAAGCTTACCTGATGATGACCATTCATGCGGGTTACATGGTGCAGCAGATACGGAGGCCTTACAGTGCGATACTTTTTAAACAAACAATCCACAAAGGAAGCTAGGTAACGAAACTGTAAATTTTAGACCAAGTAAAGCTAGGTCTGGTGTATAGCGCAGGCGGTATAAAAGCCAATACAACTTAGTTTTTGCCTATTGCGGGGGTAGATGGATATCCGTGTTTTCTTTATGTTATACGGTCCAAATATATGTCCCCTGTTTTCGAAGTTTTCGGGGTGTTTTTTTCAATTAAGTTGTCGAGCTTTTCGCATAGAAGATATATTTGAAAATTTACAAATTTCATGCAGGCAAATGCATGCATGAAATATTTTTTTTCTCAGCCAGATCTTGTTTTTGATTGAAAGTGTTCGAAAGCATATTAAACGCAAACCTTCTTTACTTAATTTTCAAATTTATTTTTTATCGACAGCTGCGGTATCAGAGGCCTTTTGTGGCTACCTTTCTACTATCTAAGCTTTTGTACAACAAATTACTTTATAAGCACGCAAATTAAATTAGCACACTTAAAAGAAGATGACGAGGGCCATTACCCTTCTTGGACCTCGTTTTTGTGTCCCATACACTTTCTCATAAGAACAATTATCACGAAAAGTTGTGTACAAACTGTCGCAATCTAGATATTAGTACTGAGCACTAGCGCCTGTCATGACACATCAAACAGTTTTGTTCAGAGCCCAAGCAAATGCAGAAGCACTTAAGAAGAATGAGTTTTGTTCAGGTCACTCTTTCACTATTTAAAATAGCGTCTTCTCTCTGTGCTTCCTTGATACAACCACCAGGACACGAAGACAACCTTAACCTGTACCCCTTACAGACCAAACGTTATGAGAGCTTGGTCCAGTAGAAATATGAGCTCATTGAATAACGAATCGTATTTTTGACACCCTGGCCAATGTCTGAGTGATGTCGACCCAGTGCCTCCTCTCAGCTTAAATGACGATGACCATTTTTCTGGACTTTATGGTGCAGCATCTACGGAGTCCTCGGTGCGTGAGACTTCTTTTAAGCAATCAAGCCCCGTTTGTTACTATGTAACAAAAGAGTAACTTGAAACCCAAATTGTACTACGTCTGGTGTATGAGGTAAGTGATATAAAAGCTCTGGTGGATGCGGACAAACGAGACTTGATTATGCTCCCCAGTATAAAAGGAAGGAGAAATCAGAGCTTGTAGTCGCAAGTTTTTTGTAAGTGAATACGCCGTTTCCCCTCTTGTATTGAAAACAACCACACGAAATGCAGAATGAAAATTGCTTTCAAACGAATGGGCCTTTTCAACGAAAGAGATGTTTGTGCGGTCGTTAAATTGCTAAAAACTGCCGTTCCCCATCAAAGAGACATTTGTTTTATCCGGTTGATTTCTACATATCTGCATTCACTGACAATTCTCAGAACGTTCAATACACCGATCGTACCAGTAAGTCTCGCTGCGCCGCTGCTGCCGCAGCGCGTTCAGGGACCTTCATTCTCTGCGCAGCGGGGTTGGTGCGGTTGCGGGCGAAGATGCAGTGAAGATTTGGCTGACGAAGCCTCACATGGACGGCAATAACATTGTCATTTCATCGATTTTTTGTTGTTTTTTTCGCTCCGCCGTTATGGCGGGTTCTACGTGTTGCCTTTCAGGCTGAGCAACAACAGCACCAGACAAAAGCGTGTCGGATTTCATAGCTTTCCAAAGGGCCGGCAGTTGAGAGAAGAATGAATTGCTAAAGTTCGCCGAGCAGGCAGCAGGGGACGGAAAACGAGTATTCGCTTGTTCGAGAGAGTTATGAAATCAATGTTGAATGCGCGAAAGCAAACTCACGCGGATTCTGATTGCCTTGTTGCTGAGAACAGGACATAACTTACAGAACCCGCGGGTTGACTTTGTGCTGGAGGTGCCATAAGATCGTGCTTGCCACCGATCGTGTTTGCGTCCCGATGCGGCATGTCTTGTTCGGCACTAATTCGTTAAACACATGACCTGTCTTTACCTTCGCTGCACCTTTGTTTTCTACATTTTATAGTTTTTTACAAGGTCTTGCCCGCCAGTCGTCGCACAAAGCGAAATTATAGAGCTTTTTTTTATGGCCTTTGCTCGCTGGCCAAGCGGACGCGGGTAAGAGGCCAAACACTTCCTAAAAACAAGGCTAGCGAGCTGGTACCACCAAATGTTCTAAAACCCGAGTCGAAGACAAAAGAAACGAACAGAAATAGGATATCAACTAACATCGGTAAAGCACATTTCCAAAATGTAACAAATGCCTCGTTTACAAACATACCCCTGACATATTTGCCTGGATAGAAAGCCGAATTGTGAATAATAGAAAACAAAGACAAATGTCGGACAGAAAAGACTGCACAACAATGATCTTTTCTTCCAGAGGCGTGTTTATGAACGTAACCGCACGCACATGCAAATAAAATCCGCCACAAACATGCCAACGCCGAACAGCATCCCGCCTCGATAAGGGCTTAATTAACCCGTGACTCGTTGCTTCAAAGAGATTCCTTGAACCCGTGGTCACAATGGACAATATTCCTTCTTAAAAACTGCAAATAAACTTTGGGGTAAAAGTATGAGACAAGCCGGCGCCCCTTCGATTGGGTTGCGTGTTCAAACACTAGGGAGATAAAATACAAGCTGTACAACATACTCATACTACCTTAGGGTAAAAAAAACGGAACACTTCTGCTTGTTCTGGCGGTGGAATGCTTCAACGAGGGAACAAGGACACGGCGGCAGCTTGGCTTTGGACCCATGTGTACACGGAGCCTCCGCGTTTCCACTGAGTCCGTCGAGTCCGTGGACTTAAGTTATGGCGGCATCCATGTTGGCTTGGTCAAGCCCACTCATGCGCCGAACCGTTGGTGAGATCGGTCTATTAGTGACATCAGGAACAAACCTCTTAAAATATTTCACCTCCGAAGTTATTCATTTCTCGATGCAAAACCATTACTGATAACGTTGTTATTATGCAGGAGTCATCTAACTCTAGAGCAACACTTGGAACCTTCTTAAGCATAGCAACCTCAGAGTTTCTTTTCCGCCTTCTTTTTTTTTACTGCATTGAATTTGGTGTATTTTATTTTCCTACTTTATCTAAAGCCCCATGGGCGCGGTATAATAAAATTAATAAAATGAAAATGATCAAGACAACAAGGATCTTTGTCTTGGTAATTCGCCCAGGAGTGTGCGGTAACCCCAAGATCAAGCCCAGGCTGGCGGCAGGTGATAGGATCCAGGGCGGTGAGGAAGCCGTACCAGGAAGTTGGCCGTGGCACGCGCAGCTCATCGGCGCCGACGGGCACCACGCCTGTAGTGGTGTCCTCATCTCCGACAAGCACGTCCTCACGGCCGCCAAGTGCCTTTGGTGAGCTAATAGAGAAGACGCGTAGTTCTTACAAGTAACGACAACAAACGTCCATTGCAAAGTATATTGAGCGGGAAGAACATAGCGAGAAGAAATCTGGTCTTGAAAAACACAAAGTGCGTATTTGATCTTAGATCGTTGCAATGAACCTAGTCATGCATATTTCTATTTTTTATTCAACGCCGCCGGCGAAAAAATTACAAAAAAACGTGAGGTTTACAGTTCCTCCGCAACCAATGCGTCTGCGTATTTGTGGGTATTTCTAGCCATCTTGCTAGCACAGAAACAAAACAAAAAACCCAACAATACTCGTTCAAAAATAATTCCCAATACCTAAACGTTCCTCCTAAGACCAGACGTGCATTTCGTCAAAGTTTGAATGCTGCTGTCCCAGCGCCCAAGTGTGCAGCGCCTCGGTGCAGTATGGCTCCACTTGCATCGTCGCTACAGCAATCGCCATCTTGACGCCAAACCTTTTCCTTTAAGCCCCCCTCCCCCGCCCCTGCGTCACAAGAGAGGTTATCAGTTTGCTGCGAAACTCATAACAGCTATATAGAACGAGCAGTATTGTATCCATACGCCCACTTACAACTTCTCTGTTTCGCGTCTACTCACCCTGACGCATATGTCCGAATGATTAGTCAATAAGAGCCACACCCAGAAAAGAGGCACATAATTGTTACTAATCGAAGTACACAAGGAATTTGTCACCGCCAGTATCTAAAACCTGCATAAACTCTGTATCTGCTTCGATCCTTTTGTCATACCTTGAAGGTGTTGACTGAGCGCGAAGGCGGAAAGCAATGTAACTTTTAATTCTTTATTTTTATGGGAGACAGACAAGATACATTGTCTTTTGAGGTCTCGATAACATAGAAGGTTGTATGTTATTGTAAAAGATGAAATTATTCAAATATATAGAAGCTGGTACGTAAGTTCGTAGTTTTTATGTCTGGGCTATTTGCTTAACATAAAAATAGCGGTTTTAGACTTTAGCCAGTAGCCACACTACAACACCTAATCTGGCCACCGTGTGCCTGTAAACCCTTTGTCGGCACAACAGTCTCGCAATTGTGGGCACGCTTAGGCTCAAATATCAGACAATCTACAAAGACCAGAACCAAGATGGCGGCGCCCAGAGGCCTTGCAATATTCAATAGACCAAAACACAGCTCTGACGTCACATCGCTGCGGTGCCGCTGCTCTCAGCATTGCTCACGCGCAAGCTCTTTACCCCGCGTGCCTCTGGTTTCTGCGCAAGCGCAATGCCCACACCTAATGTGTGCCAACGCCACTTTGTATGTGAACAACGCGTTGCCATACAGATCATTTTTCGAATGTCAAGTACACCTTCATTTGTTCTTCCAGGCGTCACCAGAAGGTGGGCGACGTGAAGGTCATGCTGGGTTCTCACACGAGGGACGGCAAGAGCCAGGCTCAAGTGACCACAACCATCGCAGAAGCCTGCCTGTACAAGGGTTACGACGGAGGACACGACGTAGGTACCATTCTAACAGTTGTAAAAAAATTTCGCAGCGTGTAGATTCAGAACACACTACTTCTGGTAGCGGTGTCCCCATTTCCACGGGTTTATGTTTGCACCCGTAGGTGACAGTCGTTCCTTGCTGCATCCGTCAACGGCTAGCTAGTGCCTCATTTCCAAGCATCGAATGTCTACTAATAGAGAGCGTCTGGTACTGTGGTTATCTTCCGCCAATTGCCGCCATGTTGGAGAAACCAATGTATTAGAAGCAAATGTCTGCTCTGCTCCCGTCATAAAGAACTAGTCTAGCAGCACAGCGAGGTTTGGTTTATATATCTGTACCTGAAGATGCCCCTGAACAAAATGTAAAGGTATCTTATAGGTATTTGTGATATACCGGAATCAATCGCGCAAATATGAAACTCGGCCTTTTGACCCGCACAAAGAAAGTACTCATCACAAAAAGCTGAAGCTCCATGAGAATGTGACACTAGCGGCGGGAACAAAATGCTAAAATTTGAGCAAATGACGTTACCTGAATCAAAAGTTACAAAACAAAAACAAAATTATATTTGAGCTGGCGTCCGCGCAAGTCTAATAATAATAAAACTGTAATTTTAGATTTCGGATGACTGTAGGATTGCTTTCAGTAAAAAAGCTTTGTCAGCAACAAAGAAA
This sequence comes from Ixodes ricinus, assembly GCA_037355805.1. Lineage (NCBI taxonomy): Eukaryota > Metazoa > Arthropoda > Arachnida > Ixodida > Ixodidae > Ixodes > Ixodes ricinus. Next base: position 12,894 of record JAZHYW010024824.1, on the reverse strand, counting down.
ACAATACCACCTATTTTACTGTTACTTGGTCCCCTAAAATAAATTCTACAGGCGACAGCAATCGGAAATTTAGCTTGGACAAATATCTGTCTTAGTTTCACGCCTACTTATAAAAGAATGTTGTTTTCCTTTTGTATCATTTGATTCAGATAGTGTCACGTCCTTACACTTTCATATTTTATCAACACAATGGTTAAAAAGCTTAACAGGACAGCGAACAGAAAGAAAGACACAGACACAGCGCTACCTACAACTGAACTTTATTTTCGTTTTCACTCAACATATATATACCGATGGCAACAAAACCAAATTAGGAAAAATATACAAATTCACATTGCTAAAATGCTAAAATTCTGACATCAGTCATCGCAACATCTCGGACTAGTCATCCCTGCTTAAGGAACAGCAATCCTTTATCCGACAAAGATACAGAGGGTGCGCTGAAATACTGCAGCCCCAGTCTATTAATTTCTTAGGCCTCGAAAATTTTTGTTGTGATGTTGTTTTTGTTGTTGTTTAATACAGCACAGTCCGCAAAGAGTGCCACCGGTATATATATTGAGTGAAAACGAAAATAAAGTTCGGTTGTAAGTAGCACTGTGTCTTTGTCCTCCTTTCAGTCCATTGTGCTGTTGCGCTTTTTAACAATTACGAATCACCGACTCGCCCAACAGTGCACACTCGTTTATCAAGACCGCTAGCGTCAGATTCTTATGGAGTTTCAACATTCTGCGATGTGTGGCTTATACATAAAGGCCAAAAAATTGTGCTTCATTTTATCGATCGGTACGTGAAATACACAGTATAATGTACCTTTACTGTAGTGACATTCTTAGAAACACCGTGGTTTGGATTATTCTAGAACTATTATGGATATAATTGGGGTGGGAAAAGACTAAATTTTCGAATAATCCAAGTAATATCAACTAAATATAGTTCACTTTGAAATTAAAAGAGGGCGAAATCATGTGTACCACCACGTTTTGATAAAAACAAATATGACACTTTTCAAAAATTTAGTAACTTTAAGTGATGTATGCGTTGCGGGATGTACTAGTAGTGTCGCGAAATATCTTCTGACGCATGCACTTTTCATGCGAGAGGTGACTTATGACATCCATTCTACACTTATATACACTCCCGAAGAAACTTTCGGGGATTCGTCGATGTGTTAAGCACTAACCGGATTTTTCGTTTTATTGTAATTGAACACAGTCGAACATCGCCATCTTGACCCTGAACGAAAAGGTGCCGCTGGGCGACTACATCCAGCCCGCCTGCATGCCCAAGCCATACGCGCCCGTGCCCAGGAACCTCTCGCTCTATGTCACCGGATGGGACCATGACCTCGGTAAGATGACGTCCTCACTTCCATGGGCTACCTTCAGCAGTTGCTCACAAGAATATTCTTTTGCCTCCGGTCGGTTAGGCTCAAGCATAAGCGCGAATAGTTCACACATCTGGAACTAGAGTTCCTTGAACGATCTTTGGTCACTGACAAAGTGAGAACGGCAGAGCGTCTCTTTCGGACGGACGGTCTACAATACGCGCTCGGTGCCATACACCATGCTTTGGCTGCGCGTGCATACTCGAGGCTCACGAGTCACCGAAGTACCATCGAAGGTAGTAAGCTCGCTCTGGAGGCGGCACAACTGAAACCCTTCCCTGCTGTTCTCGCCTTGTTGGTGACTTTGGCGGTATTAGGCATACCTACCCATGAACAAGGCCAGAGGGCTAACACCTTGGACAATCCGATTTCACACTCTAGGCCACCATGCCCTCCACGACCATGACCACGAGCACGGCCACGACCACTCCGGCGACGACCTTACCTCCGGTCTGAAGCAGGCCAGGGTGAAGTCCGTCAAGAACAACGAGTGCTACAACGAGCACGACGAGGAGGTGCCCAGCGATGTGTTCTGCACAGTGTATGACGTGGGATCGCCCTGCAAGGTGAGGGACACCCACTGCGAGAAGCGCGTTTCGTTCGAAAAATCTCAAGAATGGGTCAAATGATTAATTAGGCGACGATTGAGCCTCTCTCAATCTACCATCATTTGCGCTCATGAAAATTGTTACCTGTGTCACATGGCCAGACTAAGGGAGATAACGGGTACCTTTGCGCTGGCCGAGTGACATAGGTAGTCAGTTTAATCAGGGAGACATAAAAAAAATCACAGTGACATCCTCAATGTATACCTTGTTGTTTACGAAGAAACATACAGTCACTTATGGCCTTACATTGCTGCATTAAGCCGCAGTTTCACTACCCATGCATCACACAAAGGGCAAGGAGTTCGCGGCGTACATAATGACAGAATTATCTGCTGACTCGCCTCAAACGCGTTGAAAGCACGCTTACATTATACGCATGCATGTTTAGATGATGCTCATGTATGCGTAGGACATGTCTTTTAACCGTCTTAGTTTGGCGAATGTAACAGACCCACCATACAAACAAGGAACACGCCTCAAAGAGTGTATGCAGACCGTCTTTTGTATTTTGTTTTAGCAGTTGGATCATGGCATTAAGGAGATGGCAAGCCCTATGCGCTGAGAGTGTGACATCAGTAGCAATAATAACGAGAAGATAATATAAAAGCCAAAGTGATTTTTTTATTTACTGGTACCTTCAGGGCCCCAAGGCATTACAGAGGGGTGAGATTATGATGTGCAAGTTAAGAAAAACACTTATATCGCGAATCAAGTTGTAGTAGTACCAATAGAGCATTTTTACAAGGTACATGCGATGTACCATGTAAAAATGTGTATGCGTACTACTAGAGCTTGATTCGTGATTTAAGTGTTTTATTAACTTGCACGTTGTAAGCTTTACGTGGAAACATACATTCAGTTGTCGCCGTACATTGCGGCGTTCGATAGAACGGGAAAGGACATGATAGTCGTTATATGTGGCATTGCAATCGGTTAAACAGTATTTGATGTAGAACCACGAAATCATGATGATCTTGAGCAACAATCCGAAAATCCAACCGGTTGGAAGCCATCTGGAACCCGAGCAAATCATTCATTCGCACCCCAGAAGGAACTTTATTTTTCAGTTTCAATTAAGATTTGCGAGCTCGCTTGCTTTAGGCATGATGGAACCTGGAGTTCAACAAGTGACAACCAGTATCTTAATCATGTCCCGCTCTTCTCTTCGTCGTCAGCACGACCTCGGAGCCCCTGTGGTCGGCAAGCTGAACGACCTGTGGACGCTGTACGGCGTTGTCTCCGGCGGGGCCAAGGGCTGCAAGGTGGGCATGCACCCGATCCTCCACACCAGGGTGGCCCTCTTCACCAATCTCATCGACGACTACACGCACGGCAGGAAGGAAACTTGCGACCTCAAGGTGTAGGGGTCAGGTTTGCACGGACGCTGCTCACACCTTCTCATGACCTCGTGGGTTCCTGTCAAGTTTTGACAAGACCGAAAAAAAAAGTCGGAATAAATAAACCAGCCAAATCTCACGAATTCACTGAAATATTGTGTCCTGGGATCAACTTTTTTTTGTCCTGGATGCGTGGCTGGACGGTGTATTTCTTGAATAAGATGGTGCACTAGCCGGGCCCACAATCATCGCAGCCAACACAAAGGAAGACGACAAAAATTATCATCCATCTATGTACCACAAGCTCTTCAAGCTGCGGTCACACTGCAAATACTGGAATACTGATACTAGTATAAATAATACTAGAATACGAAATAGGGTTGGTACCGTGTCGGCTCGGCAATGGGAGCTGTGAGGTCACGCGTGTAGACGATATTCGCGGCGTTGCGGTCGTTGGAATAGTAAAGAAATGGCTGCATCCCGCAAAGTTTGACTGAGAGTGAATCAGGCGATCGCACCCGCTCGCAACTGTTTTTTTAATGTCTTTTTTTCCTTTTTTGTTTTGCGTTGGTGTTTGCATTTATCTTGCCCGTCGGCTGCGTCTGGGAGATGCCCATGATACTCTAACTTTCCAGTTTGATCGGGATAGGTCTGTAGCTCTCCAGTTTGGGCAGCCCCTCTGGCGAGTAAAATCTAATATTTGTCGGTCGCGTTTCGGTTGTGCCTTATTGCGCTTCTTCACGCTGCTTGCGGATGCTAAGCTGGCACAATATCATTGGCGGATAAACATTTGTGAAAAAAAAGAAAATAAGAAGAACAGAAAGCTGCAGGGGAAGCACTTGTATCGTTTGGCTAGCACAACGCGAGCTGCCTTTTGGTTCATTCAAGCTTGTGTTGTCCTTTCAGGTGCTCTGTTAGCGCGTGTGAGCGGATGCTGACTCACTCTTGTAATCGACCGTGACTCGTGCATGATCGAAGGCTGCAGTGGGGCTTGATGCAAGAAGCAAGCGCACTTGTACGTGATCTGTTAGATATGTAACGAGTTTACTTGTAATCCCTTACATATATCGGTAATTTTGTAACAAATTAATTACATACTTGGAGGACTAAATTTGAAGTAATTTCCTTACAGTTTTACGTAACGGCTTTATTGTACATCTTTATATTTTTATTCAAGAAAGAAAACCGAAAATATAAAATTAAAAAACTAATAAAAAAGTGCCCCCCCCCCTAAAAAAAAAGAAGAAACAGTTCATTTTAATACGTTGGAAAGTTAACCGAGTCGGTTGTACATGATAACAATAAAAATAAATTGCGCCAAAAAAAATCCTCGAGGTGTATTTAAGCACTTCTTATGCATTGTGAATGCGAAAGCATGATTGTCGATCTTCAGAGCGTTCTGGTGAAGTGGGCGCGTTGCGCTAACATCGGGAAGGACCGACTGGCCCGGCCAGCCAACGGCTTCCTTCTCCCGGCGCGCTCTGGCACTAGGGTGCCTCGATGTGCGTCTGTCATAGGGTGAAGACACACATTGTTGTATTGAAAACTGTCCGCGTGCCGAATGGGCCTGAAAATGACTCCAAAGCACCGAGCAGAGCTAAGCGCTCGCACCGAACGAGATCGAAGCGCGTGCATTCTGGGCACAGAAATGGCCGAGATGCCGCCACCCTAATGCAGACGTGGCGAGATTGTATGAAGGCTCCCTATCTGGCACGGGCACGTAGCGCCATAGGGTGGCGATACATGAAAAGGAGCCACTCCACAGGCGAAATGCTGGAGCGGGGGGGGGGGGGATGTTTCTTCCTCTCCTCTCCAACAATTCATCTGCTTCCTCCTCCCCAGCCTTCCATCCCCTCGCCCTAAACTCTCAACCTGTGACCGACTAGTTGGCATTGCTAACGCCTTACCATCCACTTGGTGCGCTGAGAGCTGGGGAATCCGGAAGCGTTCACTTTTTACCTTCCTGTATTGCTCGAGCAGTTCGTTTCCCAGCAAAAATCCGCAACTAAAAAATATGAACCGTTCTTATAATTGTTTTTTGTACAGCTTGCCAAAACTTTAAAGCGAACGCGTTTTCGTAATAATCCTCGTGCGCTGGAAAAATGATGAATTAAAATTAACTTAATTCTATGAAATAAGCTATGACGAAACATTTTCCTGTGAACTGATTTACCTGGGAGTGAAAAATTAGCTTTCATTGTAGTAACACTTGCCGTTCGATGATAAATAAGTTGGCCTCCAGACGCGTCTTAGATGGTCGTGTCCCGTTATCCAGTTTAAAACATAGATCTATAGTTTTCAAACGGTCCGTTTTACGCCGGGTATATTTTTGTCCCGGTTGAAAATATAAAAATGAGCTCCTGTACGGGTCCGCTGAAAAATGGGGAAGCTTTTATCAAGTCAGCTTTCGTCCGGTGACCTAAAAAGTCACCTTCGATTCAAGTCACTGTATTTTCGCGGAAAATATTTGTGGATGAAACGAATACATAGCGTATAGTCCAACAAGACAACGATGGAATTAAGTAAGTATAGACATCAGTGTCCGAAATTATAGCCCACAACGATACAACTTATAATCTCGAACGCAGGCTGTTGTCAAGAGGGGAGCTGCGCATAAAACAAGATTTTCGCTTTTTACAGCACTCTTGGCATAAGTGTTGTTCTTGAAGCTTCGTGAATATGCATTTCTGACATTTTTGCACTACGATATGTGCGAAGGTTTCTAAAAAACGAAGTTTGGAAAAATGCGCAGCCCCCTTACTGTGTCATTGCGTCAGCATAAACAAACATGACGAAGCCCATGCAACAGAGCATACACTAGTCTATATGTATCGGACATATTTTACATCACAAATGTCTACTGCCATTTTCAAAGTGCAGGAATTCAACTGGAGAAGGGTGCATTCAGATACTTGTTCTTGTTGTTGTTTTTCTTACGTACAGTTGAAGAATGGATTAGGGCACCCAGCGATATGGTCTCAATGCTTTGGCGTGACTTTGCTTCCATAATCTTTGTTAAACAAATGTAAAAGATGCTTTCTCCCATGATATCATGCTATCTCTTCAAGTTTGTTTGTATTCATGTGTATACTTGTATATTTGTACCTTTGTCGTTTCCCTCTAATATCCCCCTGGGCGTTTCAGGTTAAACTAAATAAATAAAACTAATAAGCGATATAAATACAATTAAACTGCCATTTCAAGAAATGGAGAGGACAGTGTAAAAGGGACGCACGTTACAGTTTGAGACAGTCACGGTCGGTTGCATTGCAGTACTGCCCGCTGATCGGACAGTCTTTTGACGTGGATCACAGTGTAATAATTTTTACACCATCACCTCGATATCACGATGTCTTCATGGTGGTAAAGATACTGTGACTTGAAATTCACGTGTGGCTTAGATACTGGATATATAGTTACATATATGAGATACTGTGCATTAACCATAGTCGAAGGCAAACGAAAGGAAGTGGGGGAAAATGCAACGAGTGCAGGCGAGCTGGTGTATATTGAACAGGATGGTAACCCTGAGACGGGGGAGAAGGGTATAAAACAGAAAAAGGTAGGCAGAGGAACAGACGGCGTCTTAAACTCAGCTACGATATTTATTACATCCAGTCTTTATATGCCGATTCCGCCATTGCCACAAACGAAAGTCAATTTTCCTCTCCATGACGCTACAGAAAAGTAAAAGAAACAAAAAAAGAAACGAACCAACAAATGTCACAGGGTGAGTGGTTCAACTATTCTCCCACCTCCCAGAACCTTCGCCTTCACTGTTCAAGGCCGTAGCCACCAACAACCGTACAAGAAAAAAAGACCCTTCCACGGAAACAGGACTACAAACGACAACAATCAAACGTAGACGACTCAACATGGTGAGTGTGCAGTGTTCGCTTTCGAACACTCAGCTGACGATTGAGGTTCCAATTCCCTGACCCTTTAACGCTCCACTGAAAACCTGAAATGGTCTGTGCGCTCACTTTGTCCCGGTGCACTGCAACCAAGGCCAGTAACCTCATTTTTTATGTCCCCAGGGGTTTTTTTCAAGGAATTGATATTAGGGGCGGTGTCTAAATTTGTAGGGGGTGGGCGGGGCGGGGTTACAGGAGGGGGGGGGAGGCATTGAAAATGGAGGAGTCGTTGCGAATTAAGGGGGTGCCTTCACAAAAACAAGTGGGGGTGTACACCCCTCCCCCTAGGGGTGTGTAGGAAAATCACTGCGCTAGCCAACCCAGGTGCATCGTATGGTCGTTGCTGGGCAAATCCATAAGGACCAGCCAATCAGACACGTTCACAACGTTTCCTACCTTGAAGCCACAACTTCAAAAAGACGGCGAGGTTTCGGTCCACGGTGAAAAGCGTCCACACTTCCCAGGCCTAACCGTCTATGTTTTCGTGTCCCTCCTTGCGATGGCTCGTACCTGGCAGACATCCACGGCAAGCAAGACCCAGAGGACACGTCACATTCATGCGATTGGTGACATAATCGAGTCGCGTCACTTCAGACCGAGTGAGTGTCACACGGCAATGCGGAGAACAGTTAAAACTGAACGTGCATTAACTCGCATTACAAGTTTTTGACTCCATTAGTTGCTTAACAGCTGAGTGATGGAATGTTCAAAGTATGATACAGTCTAGAAATTCATAGTTTCGTCTTGCAGTAGTAGCTTCCAGGCGTGAATAGTTTCTACAAAAACTATCGTTTGGAGATGTCTATTCGACTCTTGAATAATTGGATTGTCGTAACCGAGAAAGCAAGCAATATCATCTTTCTCGCTGGACTGACAAGTCTTTTTCATTGCACTTAATGTTACAGATGGCCGCAACGTAAATGTTTGGCTTGAAGAATATTAGGCTAAAGGGGAACGCGGATCGTAAAGAAAATTTGCTTCTTTCGTACCTTTTGATTTCAGGGTTAACGCCATGGTCTCAGCCTTTCGCATTTTGTCACCACCGCTAACGTCATGTTTCATGTTCTCAGAGAGTTTCAGCTTTCGGCGATGCGTAGTTTATTGCGGGACAAAATGCACTATTTATTCCGTCGATCGGGCAATGTACAGGTTGTGTCAAATAGCGGCCAGGCTCTTTAAATGGACCGCGAAAATTGGTTTCCTGAAGCTATCGCGCTACGAATTTTGGTGCAGCGTCGCCCACAGGTGGTGCATTTATCTATAAAATTTTTAAAGAGCGAACTTACCTGAGGAAAAGCTAAAAAAAGAAGTCTTCACTACTATGGGAACATACCGAAGCCACCAGTCTCTCAAACAATAGGGCACCCTATATTTTGAAGACCGGTGGCTTCGCTGCGACTCGCTCCTGTAGCGTAATGGTTAGGATGCCTGGCTAGTACTACGGTCTCAGAATTATTTATGTTCAATACGCGTGTACTACAAAAACAAAGTTCTGTAATTTTCGTTTCTGTATTTTGTAGAGGTTGCTGCCACCACTGGAGAACGTGAGATTTAAACTACATTTTATTTTAACTCACAATCGCAGCATTCGAAAGAGTGCCACTTCGGCAAACTTGAGAAGGCCGCGCACACATAAACATACATTAGAAAGCATGCCGCTCACTCCTGTAGCGTTCGTCTCGCTCGCGCTTTATGTTCAATCAAATTGCCGACGAGCGGCTGATGGAACTATGTAAGTATAAGCGGGACTCGTGATTAACACTTTCGGACGGCACTTGAACACGCGGGTGGAGTGCCGCCGGACGGCACTTGAACGCTCCGCAAGAGTGTCGTTGGACAGCACTCTAGACACAGCCTATCAGATAACAGGGTCGCACATGCTAAACATTTGACTAAAAACCCCGTGACTGGGACGAGAAGGGACGGACAAACAAAATAGTCTGCGGACGCGCAGTGCCCACTCCTGGCGTTTGTGAAGCGAGCTTGTTTGTAAACACTGCGTTGGTGTATACCCAGATTCCATGGAACTTTCTTTATAACAAACAATTGAGACTTTGTGTGTGTCCGTCCCATTTCGATCGAGTCTCGGGGTTTTGAGTCAAATGTTTAACCACCACCAGCGCGTTTGCGCCCCAAGCTTTTGTTCGTAATGCTAGTTGCTTTGTTTTTCTGTCACCTTCAATCGGTTATTACACATGGCGCGGATGAGACACGAATACTGCTTTGAGTTGTGTACCGTATTCTCACTGATAGAACACGCCTCTCGACCAAACGCTGACGCACCACTCGTGTCTACTTTGTGCAACGCGTTGGTCTCCCATAGGTGACGTAGGGAGTTCATTACCATGGCCTTGCTATCTAAGAGTTTGTTGCCTTCACTCCCATTCATGTTCCGGCGGGTTTTTATTACAGGGCCCGTGCACGTTCGACAGGTTCGGCAGTGCAGGAGGGGTACCGGAGCTCTTCATTCGACAGCTCCCCTTCCATCGGCTCGTCCGCTAGGACTGCCCCGAAGTGCATCATCACAGCCTTGTGGTTCGGGAAAGAAGTTCTGACACTTCTGCAGCACATCAGCGAGGCACACCTCACCTGCCAGCTCGAGGACAGCAGCCACATTGCTCCTGCCGTAAGAAGAGACCCATTGTCTTGGCCGGAGACGTCCTGTTGGCTCGAAGAATACGTGGCGCTGAATGCATTTTGACCAAAGTATGCGGGCACTGATGCCATAGCCTCCAGCTGGTGTCATCGTGCATTAAACTTTATCATTGCAAAGCTGTGTGCTCCGACATCTGGTTTTGTTTTATCACACGCGTAAGATTTACAGGGGCAGCTTCGGGGATTGTGTGCTCCTGACATGTAGCCTCGATGACGTCACGCGCTACAATGGTCGTCACGTGGCACTGACGGATTTATTCGAAGAACCCTCGCAATGTGCCCTTAAAGTGCCCGTAGAAGGAGGAAGCGCTAAGGGACCATTTAAATTTTATTCATTCAGAAAGCCTTTGGAAATCCCAATGACAGCCAATGTTTTTGTTGCTTATCGGCTTGTACCTTGCGGTATTTTTCGACCAATGATTTATCTTCGGACCGGTTTCCTGCAAAATAACCCGTGAAGTGCCAATTTCTCGGGTAGGAAAATTAGCACGTTATTTGGTAAAACTGCATGAAAGCACAGGAGCTTGTCCGCGCAAAGCTAGATCAGGGTTGCACAAGTTCACAATCGCATCGTGACCGTGGGGAGTGATAGGGCACAAGCCCGAAGCGCCTACACACGTTACAGAAATGCAATGTCTTTTTTTAACCAACTCGCATGCTTTGATTTGAAAATGTCGTTGTTCAGAACCAGCTTCATTTGAAACCTCGCGGGCCGCATCCAGGATGAAATGATGTAGCACTTTGTCGTTGTCTCTTCGACGATGCACCCCAGGTGGCACAACTGTTTCGTCCAAAATTTGGATTTTGTCAGGGAGGACTTTAAAAAGCCCCAAAAAAGTGGAGTTTAAAAAAATGTCATGATTGTTTTAAACGAATCAAATAAATCGGATCTATTTGACTTAAATGAGATTTATTTTATCTAGATCAAATTAATTTGATTTAAATCACTGCAGCTAGAAAACGTTACTCCTTATCACTACATGTATTTGTAAACACAGCGGAATGATTGATCACTCCGCCCGATGAATTATCAAAATCCGGAAGAAAGTATTACTGAAAATTTAAAGTATTATAGTTTTATTAACAACTTTCTATTAATGTAACCCCTGGCCATACTAGGACAAAAACATCTTAATATGTTAGTTGGCTAAAAAAGCTTCTTTTTTGCGTGTGTTCTGATTTGCTGGGAATTAAACATTACTTTTTCTAGTTTTTGTTTCTTTCGCGCTCTGATTTTCTTCCAGTAGGACGTTACGGATGACGAACGAGGTGGAAAGTAGTGGGCAAAGAAAGCTCAGTGATCCGATTTGCTCAAAATAGCATTGCTTGTAGCTCGTGTTAAGCCTCATTAAAATAATTCTACCTCGACGATTATTTGCTTTCAGTACAAAACAAATGCACAAAGAAAGCAGCAATGCATAGACAAAGGGCAAATAAAATCTAGCTTTGGAACTTGGCTTCGAGAAAAGTTTAATTTGAGTCATCACAGTAGAACTGGTTTGATGCAAATCATCTTGATTTTTACTCTTCAATGTTCCAAGAAGCCAAGCTAGAGCCAAACTTGATGACTGCTGGTCAAAATCTGGGTGTTCGGCCTTTGTCGCCAAACAAGTGCCAAGAAAGGATTCACTGCTGGTAGGTTGTCTTGTGGTATAAATTTCCAATCAAGTGTCAGATTTAGACTTCACTGTTGGTTCTTTGGGTCTTTGGATTTTTTGGCAGCGGCGGCGGCAACTAGAAAACCTCGCTAATCTGACTACATCGACTGTTGCAGTGTCATCTTGAAACCGCGCTGGACTCTGCCATACTCGCTGCCTTCAACCAAGCTGCCGGTGCTGTGGCGACTGCTCTCGCCCAAGTTCTGCTGCTTTTTCGTCGGCGGTCCTACTGTGCTGCTCTGCGAACCTTGATACTGCAACGGACTCTGCCGGCGCAGGCGCAGTTCTGGGCATCGACAGCAGATAAGCGCGGTGTTTCCATCGTGGTGGTCATTTGGCAGCGGCGGCGGCAACTGGAAAACCTCGCTAATCTGACTACATCGACTGTTGCAGTGTCATCTTGAAACCGCGCTGGACTCTGCCATACTCGCTGCCTTCAACCAAGCTGCCGGTGCTGTGGCGACTGCTCTCGCCCAAGTTCTGCTGCTTTTTCGTCGGCGGTCCTACTGTGCTGCTCTGCGAACCCTGATACTGCAACGGACTCTAACGGCGCAGACGCAGTTCTGGGCATCGACAGCAGATAAGCGCGGTGTTTCCATCGTGGTGGTCATTTGGCAGCGGCGGCGGCAACTGGAAAACCTCGCTAATCTGACTACATCGACTGTTGCAGTGTCATCTTGAAACCGCGCTGGACTCTGCCATACTCGCTGCCTTCAACCAAGCTGCCGGTGCTGTGGCAACTGCTCTCGCCCAAGTTCTGCTGCTTTTTCGTCGGCGGTCCTACTGTGCTGCTCTGCGAACCCTGATACTGCAACGGACTCTAACGGCGCAGACGCAGTTCTGGGCATCGACAGCAGATAAGCGCGGTGTTTCCATCGTGGTGGTCATTTGGCAGCGGCGGCGGCAACTGGAAAACCTCGCTAATCTGACTACATCGACTGTTGCAGTGTCATCTTGAAACCGCGCTGGACTCTGCCATACTCGCTGCCTTCAACCAAGCTGCCGGTGCTGTGGCAACTGCTCTCGCCCAAGTTCTGCTGCTTTTTCGTCGGCGGTCCTACTGTGCTGCTCTGCGAACCCTGATACTGCAACGGACTCTAACGGCGCAGGCGCAGTTCTGGGCATCGACAGCAGATAAGCGCGGTGTTTCCATCGTGGTGGTCATTTGGCAGCGGCGGCGGCAACTGGAAAACCTCGCTAATCTGACTACATCGACTGTTGCAGTGTCATCTTGAAACCGCGCTGGACTCTGCCATACTCGCTGCCTTCAACCAAGCTGCCGGTGCTGTGGCGACTGCTCTCGCCCAAGTTCTGCTGCTTTTTCGTCGGCGGTCC
>JAZHYW010024823.1:0-26541 GCA_037355805.1 Ixodes ricinus | reverse complement strand
CAACCTGCTCTAGGTGAAGGAACTCCACAATGGCATAGGCCATCTGAAAAAAAAAAAAAAAAAGCAGAGAGATTGTTTAATATGAACAGCTGAACACACCTTCCCAATAAGTAAGGGAACAAATAGTATGAAAACGTGGTAAAAAACATATTACATGTATAGGGTGTTTCAAGATACCGGATAATGCACTAAAGTCAACTGGAAAAATCTAACCTGCATGCAGCAAGCTCCTATTTTACATGAAATGTGCATTTTGTAGGTACTTTTACCTTGTGAACGTTCAAGGTGTAGCTCAGTTCCGGTGCAGAGTAAGATCATACTTAAAATTTAGAAAAATATGCCCGTCATAGAAAACTCAGTTTACCATCGGCAAAAGCTGTCAGCTACATTGGATTACACAGAAACAGAGCCAAGTCCAACCTTTCACAGGAATGAAGCTACGACTTGAGATTTCACAAGGTCAAATGCACCTATAAAATACACCCCTGGGGAAAATGGGAGCTCGTTACGTGCAGGCGGCAATTTTTCCTGTTAATTTTAGCATGTTATACGGTAACTTGAGACATCCTATATTTATTTTGAATAGGAGCCAACGATGAACCTCATTAAGACGTGCACATACCTAAGTGCATAAAAAACAGATGTCTTTTGCAGCTTCTATGTACACTCGAATGCAACATCCACTTGGCAACAGGGCATCAAACTGTGTGCAGTTCTGGCAAAGCCACAAACTTGCTGTCCCAGGGCAGCTTCACCATTTTCCGCACATTACGCAAAGGCCATGGCTTTGGCGTTGAGAGGCGTGCAACAATGAAGATGCCAAGTCTGGAAGACTCGAAGGGTGCAGTGTACAGGTCTTCCTTCACAAGAAACTCTTGGCCAATAATGCAAGGCTCATTCGAGCCCCTCATGTGGGCTATGTTTCTCGCAATAACAATGTGGCCATCTTGCATGAAGCAGTTGTCCCGTTCCTTTAGAGCAATGGTGAAGTTCCTACACTTCAGCGTCTGGTACTCTGGCGGACAACATTCAGGCAACAGGAGCCCTCCACAGTGTTGGCGACTGAGCTCGACAGGTTTTCCGCCATCAGAAGGCTGTCTGTGTTCCTTTGATCGTGCTTCTACCATCCGATTGCACAACTGCTCTAAGGGCTTCCCATGCTTCCGGAGCTGCTTCTTCAGCACTTGCATGTGGCTTTCAAAAGGGAAAGCACTGAAAGAGTCTAGCTCCCCATGCCTTTGAACATCGGAGGCAAGATGTATAAGGCAATGTATGTTGAAAGAGGCATTGTGATTACCATACAGCTCACAAAACTCCGACACAAAACACCTCAGGAGTTCACCAGCATAGCCGGCATGCTGACGACACAGCTGTTGGTTTGCCAGTATGGAGAGTGAAGCATGAAGGAGAAGAAAATGCTCATACAGCTGAACTGGCAAGCAGGACTTCAAAAGCAACGGACCCGTGTAGAAGAGGAGAAGCCTGAACTCAACCGCCTTCCAGCGGTCGATTTCATCAAGTCCTCGTGACCTGCGTGGGAATTCGCAGGGAATGCAAGGACGCAGAAGCTCACTGTTCTCGTTGAAAGTGTGTCGCTGCAATGGCCCCAAACGAACAGCCAGTGGCCCCGAAGTCCACAAGGAAAGGAGTTTCTTCACGACCCCGAGCAGTACGAGATGCATGTAGTCCAAAGGCAGGTCATGCACACTGTCAATAGGCAAATCCAACAGGATGGATTCCCCTTTGTGGTGCTCTGAGTCGTCTTGTTGCCTGAAGCTCAAGTCAGTACGCAATGGGCAGTCCATGTCAAGAAAGACAACCCTGCCTTGCAAGTAGGAGCCTTCGACTGTACACTTTGGACAGCCACTGTAACCTCCATGACCCTTTGTCATAGTTATGAATGCTCGTGCAGGAGCATCACAAATGATAGCCTCCAACTTGACTTGAACGACACTGTCATTGATAGTCAGGCCGTGCAAAAGCAAGGTCTGCAGCTCCTCAACGAAAGCCCTCAAGAAGTCGTTTGAGGATGTTGGCTTCGAATTCCCAGCAAAAGCACCAACAACAAATGGTGCTTCATTGCAACCGGAAACCATGCACTGAATAGGCCACAGTTGCGTTTTCGAGCTTTTTGACAATGGCAAGCCATCTATGTTGAATGTGAGAGAAAGGACAGCTGGCAGCCGTTCCACATCACGCAATGAGTGCTGCAGCCCAGCAGCAAGTCCAAAATGGCAGTAATTCCCTGGCGCCATAGGTGTGAAGGGGAACTGCTCGTGTGGTTTGCGAGGAGTCTGCAGGAGTGTGCGTCCATCTTTCGGTAGGTCCGACATCCCTTCCCGTCTCCTTAATATCTTGAGGAGAGCCGTCAGTGGCCTTCTTTTAATCCCACTCTCTACAGCCCAATCCCGCAAGGAATCCTGGAATTCGCAGAGCGCGTTTGTGCCTTCTCCAGCACTATCCCCGTTGCCTTCGGAATCATCTAAACCTGGCGGGCCGCCTTCAGCTAACTCGGCAAACGAACGGCCTTGGTCGTAACCTGCCCCTTCGCGCCTGGGGTCTTGGCGGTAGAGATGATATGCGGGCGAGTCAGCACTCGAGGCACCATCGACGGGAACACTTCGCCCAATCGGGGATCCGCGGGCATGTTCAGCAGCGGCAGGCGTGCTACGTTGCTCGAGACGACGTTCACTGGGGTTGCACTCGGCCTCCTGTATGTCCTTGCTGGCATGCTCAAGAAGCGCTAAAGTTCTTCTTGTTTCTCGGGAGGCTTTCTCGCAGGCGTATGCCGGCCGTGATCCAGGCATGGTGGCACAGTACTCACAGTCAACGCGGGCTACTACGCTACGACATGCCTCAGTACACAATGGCGGTATAGCCGAATTCGTACGTAAATAGGATACATATCGGACTAAATGAATACAATGAGGTACTCACCTTATCTCCGAGACGACGAAACCAGAAGTGGAAAACCCGCCAAAAACGTTCGCGCGCGCACTAGCTGCAGAGGAGCGGTTTTAAAACAGGATTGATGACGATGGCGATCTAGCAGCCTCTCCAGCAAATAACTCCAAAAAACAAAACAAAAACACACGGGATGAAAACACGACGCATCACCATTAAATTAATACGTGACAAAATTTGGCCAATATTTTGTGTAACAAAATTGTCATCATAAAAGTACACAATAAAAGTACTAAAAGTACGAGCCGCCTTCGAAGCCGGAGCTAAAGTCAGTGAATCTGACCGGGTCAAGAATCACTAAATATTCCCAAACGTACGGTATTCAAAGGCTACCAATAAAACTCAACTCGTTACGCACGGTCGCATAATTTGACGGTTAACCGCGCGCCTATGGCCTAAACGCCTGCAACCAAGCCTGCAACAGAGCACCGAAACTGCCGAAACCACCGAAAGTCCGAAACCAACGAGCTTCGTTTCAGAACCGAGTCGCGGCGCAGCAGTCGCGCTCCATCCCATCGTCCAATATGGCGCTCTGCGCTGCGCGGTGGAAGCGAAGCGCGTATCGTGTAGCGTTCGTTCTCGTACGAGCTCTTCAATCCATTTTCCTGGTATGTGGCCACACTGGTTTGCTTTTTTTTATTTTTATAAAAGTTCGTTCCGGGTGGTGCGTGACTTGCTCCTCGCTGTCTCGTCTCTCTCTCTCTCGCGCGCGCCTCGAAACACAATGAAGTCGAGTTACAAATTACAAAACTTCTCTGATGCACAATAAAAGCTGTGACTACATCTCGGTGGCGCTGCGCTCCGTTTCGGATCTAGTTTAGGGTAAGAAAATCTGGAAGCCGAAGGTAAAGCCATGGGAGGCAACTTCAACACCTGAGACTGCATGCTGCGAGCGCAGAGGCTTTATTCGACACGATTGGCTAGCTACCACCAGCTTGCCTGCACACTCGCTGTCTTTTCGCTAGTTTTGGAAACTTGGGGCCTTTCCGGTTGCTTAGTGCTGCTCTAGCTTTTGGAATGCACCATCCTAGACCCGCTAATCGAAGTGATATATGTTGTGTTACAATGGACGTCCAGAGGATATCATGCCCGGGATCTATCGGGCAAATCCCAAAGCGGACATCGAGAGGACATCCACAGGAGCAGAGAAAATGGACGTTCTTTATAACCTGAAATACACGTCCCGCGTTGGTCCCTTGGACGTCCCGTTTCGGTCGTTGGGGTCATGGACGTTCGGATCTAAACCGGATGTCCCTCGGATATTCGTGGTCAATGGGCTTGTCATTAATGGAGTTATCGTGTTCTCTACGCAGTTTGAAGTCAATTTTGGGGCGAGCAGACATAATGTCCTAGCTTCTTCTCCTGTTGTAGGTTCCATGATAACCTTTTTTGCTGATTGAAATCTGCATAAACTTATGTGCAAAAAACAAACAGGGTGTTCGACATCTTATTTTAAGTTGAGTTTTTTATTTGTGAGGAGATGCAATTACTTGATTAATCATTAGATATTTGTTTATGTTTTTATTTTTTACTTAACAATTATTATTATTATTATTTTTGATCTAAAACTCTGGTCGTGTTGCGCGGCTCAGTAAAAGCGGCTTGTTTTGAGATCTTCAAAATCCCCGTACAGCCAACAATAGACCAGTGACGCAGGTACAGGGAAGGCGGGGGAGCTTTCAAGAAGGAGCCCCTTTTTCTCCTGTCTCTTTCTCCTCCTCGTCCTTCCCTCCTCCCTCCATCCTCCTGCCCCTCCTCCCCTCCCTCCCTCCCGCTTGGTGCATTATGGGAGACGTCGCATAATCCAACGCGCGGGTCACCACGGTGCGTTATGGCGTTTCCCATAATGCACACCGCGCGATTACGCCGACGGCAACGCGTCACGTCGACGCGTTACGGCTGCCGTTACGGTCGCCGTCGCCGTTGGCGTAACGCTTTCATGACGCGTCGGCGTCGGCGTAACGCTTTTCGGAACGCGTCGGCGTAACCATAACACGTCGGCGTAACGCTTTTCGTGACACGTCGGCGTCACGTAACACTTTCATGACGCGTCGCGTAACGCGTTGGCATAACGCTTTTCGTGACGCGTTGGAGTCGCGTAATACTTTTTGTGACGCGTCGGCGTAACGCTGTTTCGTGACGCCTCGGCGTCGCGTAACGATGTCGGCAAACGTTTTTTTGTGACGCGTCACAAAAAAGCGTTACACCGACGCTTTACTGTTACGCTGACAGCGAAGCCGCTCAAGCCGGAAACGGGCGGCTAAGAGCTGCGTTCTAACATGAAAGATACATCATTGATTTAAGGTTTTAAAATATGATGGTCAAGGGTTTATAGGCGAAAATGCTTCTGTGTCTAAATATTGCTAGAACATGGAAGCATCCGGCGATATTGCCACGATTTAGCTGGTGCAGTGCCCTCATTCGGTGTTAGCAAAGCAGAGACCGATATCCCCTTTAGAAATACCGAAGATACAACTTTATGTCTTTTCAGCAATATCGTTTAGACGCTGGCAGCAGAAACGGCAAATGTTGCCGTCATGTAGCCGCAATGCAGCAATATATTTAGAAATTGGCAGAAACGGAAAATGTTTCCGTCATGTAGCCGGGATGCAGCAATATCTTTGGGAAGCTGGCAGAAACGGCGAATGTTGCCGTCATGTGGACGGGATGCATCAATATATTTTGAAAGCCTAGCAGAAACGGCAAATGTTGCCGTCATGTAGCCGTTATGTAGCCGGGATGCAGCAATATCTTTTGGAAGCTGGCAGGAACGGCAAATGTTACCGCCATGTAGCCGTCATGTAGCGGATGCAGCAATATCTTTTGGAAGCTGGCAGAAACGGCAAATGTTGCCGTCATGTAAACGTCATGTAGCCGGGATGCAGCAATATCATTTGAAGCTGGCAGGAACGGGCAATGTTGCCGTCCTGTAGCCAACTCAGTGCCAACATTATGAATGCTGGCTCTAGACTGGTCAAGCTGGGCCCATATAGGGCCACGTAAACCATGCTGAGGTCAATGTTGGCATAATATCTTGTGCTGCCTGCGACACTGATAATCTGATTCCGGCTTTTGGGTAGTAGGGATCAGGATCATAAATAGCGAATGTGTCAGAGTTTGACATTTGATTTTCATGTGACAGAACTGCTATCGACATAATACCAGGTTATCGAAACGAATGGGTAAGCTTGCCTAAATTGAAGGATATCTGCGCGATAATAGAACTTAATATAGACACAAAGCTGATAGACAAAAGATGAGTCTAGTAGGGCACGTTGTTCGTCTAGTTGGTTATTGTTAGTTAAACGTATAAAATAGCGCAAAACCAAATGACACGTAAAAGAAATAAACAGGAGAAGCGCTAACTTTCAACCAGTTTTTCACCTGAAAACGCAGTGCATGTGCACACACCACACGCGAAGCAGGAACACCTACATGTTGACCATTTCAGTACCCCATAACACAAAAACTTTCGTCTTTATTTTATTTCTTTATTTCTTTCCGCTTCTTATTGACCGGAATGAGGTCAGAAAGTAAAGTCGTAATGCGTGAGGAGGTATATGCCCTCTTTACAGTTTGAACACAGAAGTGTAGGGTACATTGAATTAGCACACGACGGTTCTGGACAAAGAATGATAAGATCAAATTTTGAGTAGTAACATTTTCAACGCATCAAAGGGAGATAGGAACATGATTTTTACGTACAAAAATACATACATATCACAACTCAATGCCACTGCCCACGGGAAGCATCAGAAGTCTGGCTTTGAATTGGAGTATATTGCAATTAAAATGTATTAAATCTTCAGTACTGTTCAGAATCCTTGCGACTTCAAAGTGCGTCGTTGGTCTTCTTTAAGTTTTTGCGTAATTTTTGGAGGTCATCTGAATATATGTATGAGTGTGTGATAGGTTGTGTTTTATGGCAGAATCGCGACGATTTTTCTCCTGTATATTATCTGCAAAATTTGAAATATTAAATGTGATTTTCTTAAGTAGTCCATTTCTTCTGAATAGCGGTTCAGTTGTGAGATCTTCATGGTTACCTTTATTATTTTGGAATAGTCGTAGAATTTATTTTTGTATGATGATCAACTATTATATTAGGTTGCCGATGTCGCGCTTCATATTGAAGTGCAATAACACAGTTTAGAGTGAAATATTACGTAATGTATATTCTCTTCTAGCCAGAAGGGTATGATGTTTCTTGTCTTATAAATACATCTAATGGCTCGAGATAGCTCAGAACTCAGCTTATTTATACGCGTGTTCCAACTAGTTATCGATTGAACCACCTACCAATAAATGTTTGTTATGTAACCTCCTTTCTAATTTCAATTGCCAAACATATTTTTACCTCAGCGTTGTCGCACCTGATTGCGGGAGGAAAACAATATTTTTTTAAAGTTTCGATGTAATTTTTTGCCTCTTTTTTGAAGCCACACTTCTAGAGTGTCCAGATAAGTCTTTGTCATAAATTTTAAAGCCGCTTCAGAGGTTGGAAGCCAAAGCCCGGTTGTGTCGTCGGCATACGCCAAAGCTCAGAGATCTCAAAATATTCGGGCTATCAATCAAACAAAGAAGACACAACCGGGGGCCCAAAATGGTCCTACAGTGGAACGCCATACTTTATTTTCGAGCGTATGCGCAGCATTGTTATTTATATAAACAGACTGCACGCGATTTTTGAGGTGGTCTTTATTAAAGGAGAAGAAACTCCGCATATGCTATACCTTTGAATTTTAAATATTACTACCTCGAGTTAAATCGTATCGAAGGCCTTGATAAATTGTAGGAGTCAATCTAATGTCATAACTAATTTTCAATATTGTTTGTAGTTTTATCAATTACTTCTACAAGCTTATTACATTGTGCCTGTAAAAATTCTCTAGTCTGGCATTTTGAACTACCTCAAATAAATTTGAGGCTGTTGGTAAAACCGATATTGGTCTATATTTTGTGCAGAAGGTGTTACCAGCTACCCGTGTAAATGAGTAAATTTGGAGATTTTCAGTTCGTTAGAAAACAAGTTAAGTCTTTAGAGTATGACAGATTATATGCGACAAGATATAAGAAATTTGTGTAGAGACATATTTGACTGGCGTCTGCTTGATGTCGTCTATGGCAGATGTGGCATTTTTTATTTCTGAGCCTCTCTGCTTTATATTTTCATGACTGAAAATTAACGAGGCGACGATGGCTGAAGAAAATAAACGGTTAATGGGCCGAACTTGTGCCCAGAACAAAAAGCGAAACGTAAGATAACAGTAGAGCTTCGCGGGCGCTGATGGCGGCGTTACAGCGGGATCGCGCGTTGGGGCCAAACAGACGGTGGCGTGAAACACGGAGCCCCTTATATACCCTCATGGGGTTTCTGTAGCTTTTGGCGTAGAACTTTCGGAGCGTAGAATATTCGGAACTCTATCAAGAATTTTCTCGAACTTACAAAAACGCCAAGGCGAAAGAATAAATAAAGAAGATTTCGCTGCCTGGAACAAACCTTGACCTTCCGCGTGACAGTCCATCGCGCTAGCCATTCGGTCACGCAACGCTCGCTCGGCGACTCGCGTAAAATTACTACCCCCTTCAAAAGCGCGTCGTCTCCATGAAACGTGCCAGCAAACAAAACAGCAAAACAAACGAAAATAATGGCAAACTACGCGGGACTTTTACAACACAATTCTATCGAGCGTAGCACAAAACGCGGTTCATAGTCATATCGGTCGTAGTACGGCTCAAGGCGCACAATGTGGGCGACTTCCGGTCATGGAGGGCGGTGTGATTAAGTCCGTGTTCCGACGGGCATCACCTCGTAGTTTAAATTCCCGAGTCGACGAAGCACTTTGTAGGGTCAGAGTAGCGCTTCAGGAGTTTCTCGCTGAGACCACGGCGGCGGATCATTGTCAAGACCCACACTGTCTTCGGGCTGAAAGTGGACGTCCTGACGACACGGTTGTAGTGACCAGTGTGAACACGTATTTGGGCTTGAATCCTGAGTCTGGCGAGCTGATGGACTTCCGCCCATTGGGAGACCACTTCGACGTTGTTTGCTTCCATCGACAGCCGTTTTGTGCAGGGTAACATCGCGTCCAGCATTGTCGTTGCTTTGTGACCATAAACCAGTTGGAAAGGGTGTCAGCCCGGTGGACTCTTGCACGGCCGTGCCATAGGCAAATGTGGCGTACGACATCACCTCGTCCCATGTCTTGTGCTCCAGATCGAAGTACATGGTGGTCATGCCGGCAATGGCTGTGGAGTTTCTCCATCAGCCGTTGGTCTGCGGGTGGTAGGCCGTGGTGCTCCGGTGGCTGGTGTTTGTGATACGAAGGATTTCGTTCCGTCAGCTGGGCCATGAACGATTATCCATGGTATGAGATCAAAACTTCGGGAGCGGCGTGCCGGAGGACGATAGACTAGATAAAAAATTTGGAGCCTTTCCCATCATTTCCTGAAGGAAGGGCCTTCGTTTCGGCCCTCCGCGTGAGATGATCTTCGGCGACAATTATCCATCTATTTCTATGGGTCGATGGTGGAAAGTGACCGATAGATCCATTCCGATCTGCTGGAACGGTACGGTCGGGGAGCAATCGGCTGCAGGTGATCTGCCCGGCTTCGTCGGCGGTTTCTTCCGTCGCTGCTACTCTGGCACAATCGTGTGTAGAGGCGAACGGTGTTTGGGGTGTAATACATTTCTCAGTAATACATTTCACGGATTCGAGGCAGCGTGTCGTTGTGACCAAGTGTCCCAACTTTGGGTCATCGTGGCAGGCTTGGAAGATCCACTCTCTAAGGTCGGTAGGGATTACCAGCTGTCATGGCAATTTGTTGCCTCCTGAAATGTCTGCGTCGTCGTTCACGTTGTCCAGAAATAACGTCAGCCGAGCTCGAGAAGACACTGGGAAGTACCCCTCGTCCTTTGAGGCGCTCGATTAGCTCTCGTTAAACTCGGCATCGTCTCTTTACGCTGTGCCGTGTCGTTGATGTTCACTGCGCATGAAAGCACCCGTCATCGTCGTCGACTTCGCTACCCGGATATATGTCACCAGGAGCTCTGCACAGGCAGTCGGTGTCGCTGTGCTTGCGGCCTGACTTGTAGACCACAGTCAGGTTAAACTCCTTCAGTCGCATGCTCCAACAGGCGATTCGTCCTGAAGGGTCCTTTAGGTTCGCGGGCCAGCGGAGCGAGTGGTGTCCGTGACAATGCGGAACAGGCTGTCGTACAAGTAAGGCCGAAACTGTGTGATAACACAGACGACCGCAAAACATTCCTTTTGAGTCGTGGTGTAAACCTCTATCTCGCTTTGGACAGTGTCCGAGTTGCGTAGGCAATAACTGGCTTGGTGCCGTCTTCACTTGAAGCAGTACCGCGCCAAGTCCTGCGTTACTTGCGTCCGTATGAATCTATGTTTCCGCATCTGATGGAAGTGTCCAAGAACTGCAGGAGTCTAAACTTTTCGCTTCAGCTCATCGATGTGCTGTTTCTGTTCGGCCCTTTCGAACTTCACGGCGTCCTTCGTGAGGTTTGTGAGCGGTGCCAAATTTCTTGCGAATCGCGAACCAAGCGCCAATAGTACGCACATAGTCCAACAAATCTTCGCACCGCCTTCTTTTTTGTCGGCACTGAAAATACCGCGAAGACGCGAGTCTTCTCTTGGTCTGCGTGAACAGCATCTATTGCTAACCACGTGGCCTAGTAATATCAGTTCGTCATAGGCAAACCAACACTTTGATGGCTTGACGGTGGGAGGCCGGTGGTCAGCAATGCTTAGAGAACAGCTCGGAGTCATCGCCAGTGCTTGTCGCAGCTGTTTAAAAACCTGTGACGTCGTCAAAGTATACAGACAAGCTCTCCATTTCAGCCCAGCCAGTTACGGTGTAAATGACACGCTGGAAAGTTGCTTGTGCCATGCATAGTTCATAAAGTTCAAAGGCGGCAACACCTTGAACCTGTACAGTTCATCTTGTGTGACGAAAGCTGTTTTGTATTGGTACCGCTCGTGGACTTGATCTGCCAGTAGCCGTTCTTCAGGTCCATCGACGAAGAGTATCGAGAGTCGAGCAGCCCTGTCTAGCATGTCGTTGATGTGGGGGGGGTGGATAGATGTCGTTTTTCATCACGACGTTCAGCTGCCGGTAGTCCACGCAGAACCTAAGCCTTCCGTACTTCTTCACCAGAACCACAGAAGGAGGTCCGCAGGCTGCTTGAAGATTTGTTTATATCGCCATCCAGCATCTCTTGAACTTGCTCCTGAATAGCCTCCTTTTTTAACGGAGACTCTGTTCGGCGATCAATGCGCAGGGCCGCGTCGTCCTCGGTAACGATGCGGTGCTTCGCAACGGCGGTTTGGCACACCTACGACGTCGTAAAGCAGTCGCGGTATTTGGTGAAGAGGTTAGTCGAGCTGCCGTTGTTTCGGGCCCGGAAGCTTCGTGTCAATGTCGACCTGCGCTGGCGACGTTCTGTCTTGCTGAGGTGGCGAGGATCCATCAGGAATGTCGGCAATTTCGGCGAGTTTCGGAAATCCTCAACGTGACCCATGGCTGCACCTATTGTGAGGTGATCTTCCTCTCGAAGAATTCGCCACGAACACCACAGTGCGGCCATCCTGAAGTTCAGCTACTATTCTTGCGACGCCTATTCCTCTTCCGGGAAGCACCTAAAGCTTCCCTCGAGCAGAAACTTCTCTGCAGAAAGCTTCGGTAATTCCGACGGGTGCGAAAACACTAGACCGCGGTGGTAAATTCACGTGGCTTCGAGGGCTCGGACCGTATACGACGGCGCTTTGGGTTCCTCCGGTGTTGAAGCGGGTTTGTAGCGTCAACCGGTTTGCTCCGAGGCCGATGACGACGCCATACTCCCAGACGAAGTGGATTTCGAGGGGATAACGACCCTCGCACAGTATTGCAGCACAACGCACTTCACAGGGCACGCCTCACCCTAGATTTTGACGCGAGCGGTGCATCTCCCGACTTGATAGGTTCCCGCCGCTTTGTATTTGAGGGCCTTCCCACGGCGTTTTCACTTTCACACGCGGTGATAGAGCATCCCACTCAAGACTGAGCAGTCAGCTCCGGTGTCCACGAGTGCCGATGCGTCTTGGCCGTCGATAATAACGTTTAGGTTGTTGGACACCGATGCAGGAATGTCGTTGTGGTGCGTAGCGTCAAGAGAGTGGGGGCGCTCCGGCGTTCTTGGAGGATTTTTCTTCCTCCATGCGCTGGGGGAGGGGGCAGGCTCTCCCGACAAGAGCGGCGGAAGGGCGAGAGCGCGTCGTGGCGGAGGCGAAGAGAATCTCGCGGTAGTGATCGGCACCTGTCACAGGGGTCGTCGGAGCTATTCCTCGATGTCGCGAGGGTGTTGCCATACCTTGTGCCAAGGTCAGTTCTGCGCAAGCCCTGGTAGGCCCATTTGACGGTATGGGCACCTCTGGTAGATGTGGTCGGCCTCACCACGGTGGTAGCAGAGCGGTCGCCTGTCGTGCGTCCGCCACGTGTCGGACTTCTTCGGCCAGGGGTTGCTTTGGACGAACGTACTGATCATGTTTTTTCTGACGCCGACGATACTGCGGCGTCGGAGGGCCTCATCGGAGTGGTGCCCTAACCTGGCGGTTAGCTTGTGGCGGTCGTCGGTCCATTGATGCGTACCTGAACCTTGGTTCCTCTGGCGTCGTCGAGTCGATGAAAGCTTCATGCTGCACAGCTCGGTGAACTTCTCGCACAACCTCGGCTTGCGATGAGTGAGGACGGGCTATCCACAGCGAGGCACTTGCGGAGCTCTTCCCGGACAAGTTCGCAGAGGATGTCACAAATGTCGGGGATGGTTTTGGCTGATGTCGTAGCCCAATGCAGAAGAAGCAGCGATACTCGAGTGCCAATGGTAGTGGCTGCGCTCCTGCGAGGAGTGCACGTTTCATGTTTTGTGACCTTCTAAAAGAAATTGTGGACGGTTGCTGGGGGTTGCGGACAAGACCACGGAAGATGTCATTCTTTAAAGGGATACTTCAACGAAATTTGAAATATTCCCATCGTGTTCAAAAATAGGTTGAATATGATCCACAATATCCGTAAATGACAATCGCCCGTTTGTATTTTGATCCTGGTGGCTGTATTTTTCGTTATAAACGGCCCACTCTGGCAAGCGCTCGGAGAAGGCCCAGCGCAATCGTGACGTAAATCGTCTCAAACGAGCAAAGCTACGGCGAGGCTGACGTCGAGAGGATGGCCTAGTCGGTCCAGCCACCAGAAGCGGCTGCTTTTGTACGAATTTTGAGTGACGGGTTAATCTTCTATAATCTTGTAGGGGGACAATAGCGACTTCTGCGACACACAAAAAGGATTCTCGGAAAGAGGGGAGTTCCTCCTTCCCCCTTCTCTCGTCGTGGCCGGAGGCGAGACGATTTCCGTCACTAGCTCTCAAGGTTCCTGGACGAGCATTACAAACGAGGCGTTAGCGACATCCACCAGGTGCTCTTTGCTAATCGTTTAATTCGTTTTAAAATTCCTTTTCGAGACTTTTTTAACAAGATATTGGTATGTTCCATGTGATACTGCTCTTTTGGACACATATAGACCAAAAAATGAGCGCCGAAATTTCGTTGTAGTATCCCTTTAGGCCTCACATCAGGATTTGCAGCTTCTTTCCGTCGGTGGCTTGAGGGTCAGTTCGAGCGACCGGGCGCATAACATCCTTGACAAAACTGGTTATGGTCTCGTTTGAGCCCTGGATCCTCGTTCGAAGTTCATTCTCGGCCCCCTCTCGTCGATATTGGTTGGTGAAAGTTCGTCTCAGCGCCTCCTTGGAGGTGGTCCGCGAGTCGGGAAGTTTCGCGATCCTCAGACAAGTTCCTGTCTGTTCCTTGGACCACAAAGTAAGACTCTGTTGGCGATGTTCTTCCGTACATCGGTTGTGCCGGGCCACCCACTCGTACTGCTGTAGCCACTCCTTGACGTCTTCATAAGGCTCACCTAGGAGGACACAGGCGTACGAGCGGCGACGGATAGGACAACAACGAGTGGAGTGGTCATCCCCGCGGCCTACTTCGGTTTCTGTTGCAGGGGTCTATATTCCGAGGATTGGCCTTTGCTACGATGACTGGCACGGGCGTTGGCGTCTTCTGCTGCGAGGGTAGCCTTCCGGTACTAGAGCACCTCACTTGGCCGGGACGTCTTTGAGGCGTACGCTCCGCGGGTATGAAAGCTTTAACCCGCACCTCCACCAAATATCGGGAATGACAATTGACGAGGCGATGATAACTGAAGAAACTAAACGTTTAGTAGGGCGAACTTTCGCCCAGAACAAATCGGAAATAGAAGGCAACAGTAGAGGGTCGCGGGTGTTGATGGTGGCATCACAGCGGGAACATACTCTGGGGCGAGGACTGACCGCGCTGTTGCAACGCGGATGCCCTTATGTACCCTCGTGGGCTTCTGGAACAGTCGGTGTAAAACTTCCTGAGCCTAGGACATTTGGAACTCGATTAGACAAGAATGTTCTCGAACTTACGGGAAGGACATGTTTAAAGCATAAATAAAAGGACATTCCGCTGGCTAGAAATATAACTGCAGAGTTCTGCCGTGAAAGTCAAGCGCGCTTCCACGATTCGGCCACGCACGCTTTTTTATATTGTCTGCTTGAAGAATATATTACAAAATCAATCACAATGTTAAAATCGCATGCACAACGCGTGGTGCGCGGGCAAGCAAGTTTAAATTTCGCTTCACATTCACCACAACGTGAAAGAATAGCCACCCAATCAAGACGGCAGACCATGGAGGCGTACTCCAATTTCAGTCTTTGGGCACTTTTATAAAATACTACCGTGAAGGGCGCGCGTTAACATCAGCGTGCCGCACAGCCATTCTGCTCTGCCATATTGCACAGAGGCCCAAGACCGATGACCAAATCAACAGTGATATTGCCGCGCGCGCAGCTGCCAAGTAGGCAGCGCGGCGCCAACATAACGGTTATCGTGCTTGCTTCCGCGTGAAGAACCAGGGTTCGATTCCTGGGAGCGAAGTGTCTTTATTTATTGTTTGCGTGTCATTCTCGCAAGTTCGAGAATTTTATCGTTTCACCGAGCTACGAATGTTCGCGCCGAACGTTCTAACCTGAATATTCGAGAAACTCACGCCGGTCAAGAGGCGCTCCTCGTGGCGAGCCGGGATCAGTCTCGCCCCAGCGTCCGACTCTGCTGCTACGCCGACTTCAACGCCCGCGACGCGCTGTTGTTATCTTCTGTTTCCGTTTCGCTTTGGGCACAAGTTCGCACCATTAAACGTTTGAGATTCATCGGATTAGTCCTTCCCGTCACCTCGTCATTCGTGACATTTTGTTGGTGGTGCGGAGTACTTCCCTCTTATGCCCGTTGATCGTACCCCCAAAGACATCCCGGTCAAGCGGCGTGCTCAGCACCGGAAGGCTATTCTTCGCCGAAGACGCCGAAGCCCGAAGAAGCCGTCGTATCAGAGGCCAGTCCCTGAATTGGGTCTGCTGCCGGAAAAGCACAGGCCGAAGACGACGACGATGGCCAACGACGATCACCAAGCAGTCGCAGACCCGGCCCGCTCCTGCCTTATCTGCTGCCCGTCACAGCCGGATTCTGACGCCTTTCCATGGGGACGCCCACGAAGACATTGAGGACTGGCCGCAAAACTATGAACGTGTGGCCCGTCGTAGCGGATGGACACCTGAGCAGTGCTTGCAGAACATCTACTTGTCTGGAAGGGACTGCGAGGTAAGTGGTTAGTAATGAGAACTATTCGCTCAGACCCAGAGATACTCGCGCCGTCGCTGCATTTCCAGCACCGAAAACAAACGCAGTGCAAAGGTTCCTTGGACTATATTGCCTACTATCGGCGCTTTGTTCGGGATTTCGCAAGGATTTCCGCACTGTCTACAAACCTCACGAAGGACGCCGAGAAGTTCAGAATGGGCCGAGGAGCAGCAGCAGGCATTTGACGAGCTGAAGCGGCGACTGCAAACTCCTCGCATTCTTGGACATTTCGACCAGGATGCGGAAACCGAGATTCACACGGACGCAAGTAACGCAGGACTTGGCGCGGTACTGGTTCAAGTGCCAGAAGGAACCGAGCGGGTCATCGCCTACGCAAGTCGGATATTGTCCAAGGCGGAGAGAAAGTACTGGACGACTGAAAAGAATGCCTTTCGGTCGTCTGGGCGATCACAAGCTTTGTCCGTACTCATATGCAGGGGTCCGTTTCGCGTGGTCACGGACCATTACTCGCTCTGATTGCTTGCGACCCTCAAGGACCCGTCAGGACCCTTCGCTCGATTGAGTCTCCGACCAAAGGGTGCTAACATGACCGTGGTCTACAGGTCAGACCGCAAGCACAGCGACGCCGACTGCCTGTCGAGAGCTGCCGGCAAAACACCTTCCGGCTAGGTAGCGATGACGCATGACGAAGAGTGTTTCATGGGTGCAGTGAACACTGACGACGCAGCCCGATGACAACGAGGCGATCCTGAGCTACGGGCACTAATAGGGCACCTTGAAGGGCGCGGAAGTGCCATACAGCGTGTTTTTACGCCCTGTCGACCTTTGCCATTTGACCAGCTGTACTCTACAACACAACTTCGGGAAAGATAACTCACCGTGGCTTGCTGGTGCGCCGACGGACCTTCGGGAGGAGATCTTTCAAGCCTCGCACGACGACCCGACGTCTGGACACCTTGGTTACTCCCGGACACTGGCCCTATTCGTGAAAGGTATTACAGGCCCAGCTCCCAAAACCGTCACCTATACACACGGTCATACCATGAATATCAGCGACGCAGAAACATCCCAAGAAGCCGGCCCAATTCCTGTAGCCAATTCCTCCGCCAACCGTGCCCTTCTAGCAGATGGGAATGGATCTACTTGGCCTTTTCCGCCATCGACATCGAGAAATCGCTGGATCATTGTCGCCATAGATTATCTCAAGCGGTACACTCAAACAAAAGCCCTCTCTTCCGGGACTGCTGTGGAAGTTGCCAATTTTTTCATTGAAGCCTTTGACTTAGTTGACCACGAAATTCTTTTGAAGGCTACTACACTACGGTTTACGAGGACCTGCATTTAATTTATTTAAGTCTTATTTAGCTGAGTGCAGACGCTACATAGAAATCACAGTTCAGTATCATGCACCAAGCCGGTAAAAACAGGAGTACCTTGAGGAAGTGTATTAGGCCCGCTATTATTTATTTTATTCACAAATGAAATTGAGCGTTGTGTTCCTGATTCAAAGTTATAGCCTATGCTGGTGATACTACACTATTCTTGAAGGGTTATACATGTAACGAGATGGAACTGTCAGCAAATCATATGCTCTCCCATCTTAGCCTTTGGGCTGAAGTAAATATATTATAAATTGACACGAAGCAAAACTAAATACATACTATTCCGTTCAAAAACGTTAACAATCCCTTCTAATTTAAATATCAATATAGTTGGCGAAAACATTGAAATTAGTGAAAACGTTTAAAATATCGGGCGCACTCCTTTCCGATACTTTATCATGGAATGACCATGTAAACTATATTCATCAAAAAGTCAGAAAAGCCGTAGGATTGCTATCGAGATATCGCTCTGTTTTCACCCCATTGGTTAAGCTGATCATCTACCACTGTCTTGTCCAGTCATATTTTGATATTGCCATCTGGTATAGGTCACCACTACCTTACAGATTGTGAACACACTTCTAACCCTACAGAAAAAGCCTTAGAGTGGTTGCGAATGTATCGTATTTGTTTCACACAGATACACTTTTCACACGATTTAAGATTGTTAGAATAACAAACATGTACAACTTCCGCCACCTTGCTTCATACAATGTTGCAATAAATAGTGAACATAGCCATATTCTCAAATATCCAACTTAATTAGGAATACAAACATATATCGCACGCGTTTAAATTAACAGTGGTATACACCCACCCCCGAACGAACTATGGGCTAGGATCCATTAGCTACACTCTACCATCCTTACTAAACACGTTTCATCATAAGGGATATTTTTCTCACAATTTGCCATTTGAAGTATTCATGCATATTCTATCTACCCTGTGAATGCTATTTATTTGCTATAGCTTTTCAAGTGTGCATTGTTAACTGGTGTACTAAGTAACAATAATGTCTTAATTTTATTTTGTTATTTTTTGTTTTTTGTTTTGTACTTTGAGCTAAATAGTACGCCTCTGTGTATATATTTATTTTGCCTGTACTGTTGTGCATTAGTGCATGTTTGACTGTTGTCAAATGCTAGCTGCCTTCTTGGAGCTGGGGCCTCGTCAAGCTGCACTTGTTGCAGCTTTTTGTCCCAGCTGCCATCTTTCTTGTGAAAGAAAATAAAGTATTGATTGATTGAGTGATTTATTGAATCCATTGTCCCACGGCACGGCGCTTCCGAAGTCCTGATCCCAGACCGTAGATCCTCGTTCATGGCCCAGCTGACACTAGAAGTCCTTCGTCTCAGCCACACCAGCCATCGTCGCACCACCGCGTACCACACGCGCAGACCAACAGGCTGATGGAAAGACTCAACAAGACCATTGCCGACATAATCTTCAAGTACGTCGACATGGAGCACAAGACATGGGACTAGGTGTTGCCGTACGTTACTTTGCCTACAACACGGCCGTCAAGAGACTACCAGGGTTACCCCGGTAGTCTTGTGCTCAAGACTCAAGAAGATCACGGTCGATATCTGGCGTAGGTACTGGAAGCTTTGAAAAGGCACCTCCTAATATCAATGTGAAAAAGAGCGGATTCTTCCATGGAAAAGTGGTATTTCTTGGGCGGAACTCCGACTAAAAGTCTAAAAATACCAAGCAAGAATCCGTTGCTCGATTCGAGCCTCCAAAAGCTTTTTGGACGTCCATTCGCTTAGAGTTTTCTTGGGCTTGGTGTGACATTTGCAGGTCTTTCATCCAGGATTTTTGCAAAAAAGACAAGATACTTTACGCGACTAACGCAGCATGGGTAACTCATTCGAATGATTCAACGAGTGTGAAGGATCGTACCACCATCTAGTGCAAGCGATTTCTTCTGATCCTGTATTCATTTTTACCCAATTTTGACCTGCCTTTTACACTGAACACAGATGCATCCTAGTATGGTACAGGTGCTGTTCTTTATCTGCGTAATCCGAAAAAGCCAACATCTCAACAGCTCTCCGTCATAGCATATCACTCATATACATCGTACCAAAGCCTGCAGTCGATTACACAATGGAAAAGAGAAGTCCCAGCTGTTCCTCAAGGTCGTGCGATTGCTTTTGTTGGCACCTCGAGGGCCACGATTTGAAGCTACTTCAAGAATCACCGGAGAATTGACGTTTCTCCTATATGCACGACTGAACCAAAGAAAGTAAAAAAGCTAGGTGAATAGACGGACTCCAAAAATTCGCTGAGTTCGAAGTCTTTAATTGGCGGAGCAATGTTCACCTGAAAGATCCAGATGCAGTAGCCTCGTCCGCCGGTTTGCAGATGATGGCGTACAAGTGGAGGAGGCCTCTACGCCTCGACTGTGGAAGAAGCCGAAGATCTAACTTCTGTGCGACTTGGCAAGTTTTAAGTTGGTCCAGTCACCAGCTGTAAGTTCCAGTGTCTAAGGCTACCGCGACGATAGTCCAGAATAAGGAAATGGCCACTGATGGACCTTTTGAAGACGTAACGCGAGACTGGCTCACCGATTACTTCTGGCACCGAATAAAGCAAGACACCTACCAGTATGTGCGTATTCGTGGCTCATGGATGCAAGATGAACAAAGCCAAGCAGAAGGAGCGACTCAATGAGAGTTAGTTTGCCAATTCACTCGGGTGTCCCATTCGGAAGTAGATCCATCCTGAATGTCTGAATGAAGAAAGAAGGATGTAGGGGAGTGGCTAGAACCGCAGGATTCTCTTCTTATAGCCATAGACGAGTCTACGCGCATCGCTGTTTCAACAGCAGGAAAAGAAGAGCGCATACAGCCTCAATTAAATGGCTAGAAAGGGACATGTTTAGTAACACCA
Source organism: Ixodes ricinus (assembly GCA_037355805.1). Lineage (NCBI taxonomy): Eukaryota > Metazoa > Arthropoda > Arachnida > Ixodida > Ixodidae > Ixodes > Ixodes ricinus. The sequence goes on along the minus strand of JAZHYW010024823.1, from coordinate 6,566 downwards.
AGATGAAGTGCAGTGTCCTAAACAATGCTCCTGCACGTTCTGGAGTAAAAAACTGGAGCAATGTGCAAGATCAAGGGGAATCAAACCACTTGATTTGTTGACCCATATCACCTGAAAAGTGAATGGCTTCTGCAGAAAGACTGATCCAAGATTTGAAGCAGTACTGGTTTATGTACGCGAACTGGAGTGGAGGTTAGAAACGTGCTCTTGAGGACGCTTCATAACTCGCTCATAACTTGAGGACGCTTCATAACCGCTATCATAACTGCTCACATACTACAGCCCTAGGCTGTAGTCCCAACTTCCCCTTTGGCCTTTCGGACTTCCAACTTACTTGCTGGCTGATGTGCAACTTGGCATCAAGGATGATTTAGTGAAGACAGAAGAAAAGAAGACCTATAAGCCGCAAGAGGCTCTATGTGGAAAAAAATGAAGAAAAACTTTGACAAAAGATTTCGTTCAGTCCTTGTCATTCAAGAGGGCGGTGCTGTCAACTGTTGACCAAAGGCATCTATGGAACACAGACGAAGTTTTCCGGGCCCTACTTCAAGTTATGAAAACAACTACCATTCAAGGTATCCTAAATTCATATGGTATACCACGCCAACAATACCATTGAATGCGCCACATCGGAAATGTGTTTCAATATCATCCCAGGAGGAATGAGTAAAACAGGTTCCCAAAGCAGCACACCAATGTGGGACCTACATTGGTCCAACAATGGCAAACGCTGCCTCCAGAGGTTGGTCCAACATTGGCATTCTGGCCAAGCGCAACTATCTTCCGGTGTTGTCCCATGCCGTTGGCACCAACGTTGGGCCATTGTTCAATCCAATGTTCCAGCAATCATTGGCACCGACGTTGGACCATCGTTCAACCGATGTTCCAACCATCATTGGCACCAATGTTGGGCCATTGTTCAACCCATGTTCCAGCCATGATTGGCAACAACGTTGGGCCATCGTTCAACCAAAGTTCCAACCATCATTGTCACCAATATAAGGCCATCAGCTGTATTCAACTTTCCAGCCATCGTAGGCACAATTGTTGGGCCATCGTTAAACCAATATTTCAGCCGCCATTGGCATCCACACTATGTCATTGGCTATGCCAGTTTTGGATAAAGGTGGTGATGTGGGTTGGTTGGATCATGCTGACGAAAAGGCGAACAGCGCAAGAGGAAAACGGGGACTAAAGGAAGTGCAAACAGGACAAGCGCTTCCTTTAGTGTTGGCAATCAGGTCAGCTGAACATGGAAAAAACAAGAACACGAAGGAAAGGACTGGACATTCACACCACTGACTAGCAACTGACTTCTTTCTTTGTCCTCATCCCAGCCTAGGCCTTTTCTTCTTCGTCCTACGGCTAATTAAACTTGCATTAGAAACCTTTTTTTAGCCTACCCCTCGACGGGGGTGCGGCAAACCGCGAATATTGGCGTTCTTTTTTGTGACTGGCTGGGATTTGGAAAGTTAGAAAAACAGTTGTTAGTTCAGTGGCGGGGTTGTGAAATGTCCGGTCACTTTCACTTCGTGTTCTTGTTTTTTCCGTGTTCAGCTGACCCTGATTGCCAACAGTAGGTACCATCTAGCTCAACTAAAATCCGTAACTCAGCTTCCTTTAGTCCACGTTTACTGTGCGCTGTTCGCCTTTTTCGCCAATTTCGGCTTTCACACCAATTCAATGACTATGCCATCATTGGCATACAAGTTCATTATTTCATTGTATAGGCCGTTATTGGCAGTCAAGCTAATTCATTGGCATGTCCCAATGTTAATGTTACATATTTAGTGCTGGCTATGCAATGAGGGCAGTGATGGCATGATATCGTGTTATTCGACCATTTGGGTTAACGAACCCCTGGCCTGTTCTGTAATAGTAGCACACCGCAAAAAAAAACATTCTGGGCACAAATGGCGAGGGTCCTCCACATGCTTTGTCTAAGCACTCTTTTATCTGGCGTGCAAATGACTAATTCAAGATCAATTAATACTTTTTTCTGAACGTTTATTGAAAGGGGCATAGGGAGGAGGCTCAGCGGGAGCCTACGCCTAGTCCTAGGGAGGGGTCCTCGGGCGAGTCCTGGGGCTGGGGAGTCCTTACGGCCTCCGAACGCCTCTTCCCTGCCGCCTCCCCTGTCGCAAAGACGCTGGCAGACACTTCAGCACCATTTTCTAAGCTGCCAGTCCTTCGATTTCAGAGTCGCACTGATGGCATCATCAAAAAGATCCAAAAGTGAAGATCGATGCTTTTAAACACACATTGGTCTTAGTAAAGCACACTCCCAAGCAGCACGTTGTGAATGGGAAAAGGCTTGACTTAAGATCACTTGTTTTAATAGCATTGCGATGTTCTGAAGAGCTTGGCTCACAATGAACGAAAAGTTCTTCCGCAACCTCAACCAAGTCGTGAAGTCAAGGATGACTGGCCGCCATTAGCTCTTTCCGAACTATGCAAATGAATACGTCATGATCAAGCAACTGAACATGCGTGATCAATCCAATGAAGGCAGTGCTGAGCTCACTTACTCTAGCGGAAGCCTAGCCGCGGCATCCTCCATTGACAAATGCTTGCTGAAATGAATCGCTCTCGACCTGGCATCTGGCATAAATGTGAATTATTCGTTAAGCCTGAATGGGTATCGTCTGAAATTTTGGATATCTGAAACTTAATTAAAACGTCCCGAACTGAATCAACATATTTAATACATAAAGGAAACGGGTTGAAGAAAGTACTCGGTGCATGAGTTTGCATAAAAAGGCAGCAAAACACACACAAGATAATATCTTCAAATATCCTAGAAGTTTATCACACACAGGATGTTCCGTATAGAGAGGCCACAAACGTGCAAGCGATCTGCGCAAAGTAAGGATGTACTGCCAAGCTTTTATACAGCTGAAAATATTTCGAAGCAAACAGAATCGGGATCATTCTAAGCCATATTTGTTGTTTCTCCCGGCAGCTGGAAAAAATATTTTCCCCGAAATTCTCCTGACAGACGCCTCTCATTGGCGTTGGCAGTCAGTTCATCGAATGACGTTTCATTGACAGATCGTTTTACTGACACGCTGTTTCACCCGGCAGTCTGTTTTCCAAAATAATATGATTATCTTTTTTTTTTTGGTAACAAGTTACCCCAAATTGTCGCCGCAAATGGCAGGTAGGGTGGGGCTACGTGAGCTAACATTCGTGTAATGAGCCGTCGCAGAACGTCGACACGAAGCTGCATTGACGGGTCTGCCGGCCGGTGACCCGCCCGCGGGAAAAAAAGAAGGCGCAGATATTTCTGCCGCCGGCACAATATGCCAGGGAAACAAATGCCGGTAGTTGCCACCCATTGGGCTTCGTGTAAAACGAGTTGTGAAAAAAAAACTTTTTGAAGCTAGGAGAGTGACTCCCTGATAAAGTGTCCGTCTCTTGTGCGGCGGGACCCTGGCTTATTTGTGAGTGTGTGATTACTTTTTTTTTCTTAGGCATTTGGGATGTCCTATGGCATTTATTTGTTTTACAATTAACACTAAAAGAAAAAAAATAATTTTGTCAACAAAACTTCGTTGAATTAAATGGTTATGAGACTCCCTTTCTGGGGATGAATGTGAGGAGAGCAGAGGCTTGGGCCGCCGGCGGGCCGCTGTTAAGCGGCGTGTACAGGTGGTACGAATTGGGTTACTATTTTTCTCTTGAGCAGCCGTAGACTTTAATACACGCGCCGTACGAGGTGATACGACACGCCGACCGAAACTGGCGGAATTTGTTCTCCCCGGGCTATGTCCTCCATTCACCCCCGGGAAGGGGCGCAGTCCCCTACCATTTTATTTCAACGAAGTTTCGTCCACAACATTCGTTGTTTTTTTTTCAGTGTGTATATCATAAAAAAAACATGTTGTAACTATCATCAATTGCTTAAAAAATGTTCGAGAAAAAAAACAAGCACACACTGGTTTGTTGTTAGGGTCCCGCTTCTGTATGAGACAGTCACCTTAAAAAGTGAGCTACTCTACAGCTTAAAATAGCAGTTTTCTCAATTCGTTTTATACAAAACCCAATAGGAAAACACTGCCGGAATTGTTTTCCCGGGTTGCCGGCAGAATATCCACTTCTCGCGGAAAAATTTCCCCGCAACGTGCGATTCGCGTAGCGAGTGTCGGTGATATATTAGTGTCGATGACACGTGTCCATGAAACCTGTGTCCATGGGAATTTTTTCTATGAAACGTGTTTCCACGAGGTGGCCGGGAGAACAGGAAAGTAAGTATTTTACGGGAGTTGCATGATTTCAGGCAGCTAATGGGAGGCGACTCTCGGTGGAATTTCGAAAAAATTATTGTCCCGGCTGCCGGGAGTAAAGATACTGACTAATTCTATATATAATCTGGAAGAGTACCCAAAGAACAGCGGTCACTCGTTGCCAACAAGCAGGTTGCCATGCACTTACCAAAAAAGTAGTGGACTTGAAAGATGTATTCTGAGATATTTGTCGATATGGGGACTGGAGAGCAACAACGTACAGTGCTAATCACGCTTGTCTATGACGCGCGAGCGTGCGGCTTTCTCCGGGGAGCGCTAGACTGGTGGCATTCGCGGAAACTAAGCTAGTCACATGGCGCAACATGGAACAGCCCGCTCCGAGGGTGTCCTGCCCACTCTATCAGCTTGATAAGCGATAAAAAGTAAAGTGCTTTATGATAAATTTTTGTTTTTTGATGACGACATCGTTGTAAGCCTTCATGCTTTAGTGTGTTTATTGTTAGAGCAATGATGTTTAGAAAAAAGCGTGCATAGAGTAATATAGTGAACGTAAGGAGAGGACGCAGGAGCCTATTCGCGGCCCAGATAGTGCGTTTAATACCCTCCGCTACGTGGCGCTTTTCTGCAATTTAGTTAAAATTAATTAAACCTGTTTCTGTGAAAAGTATTTATTTTTTATTTGCAATGCTTTAAAATGATTTAAAGAACTTAAAACGAATATTAGTTTAAATCAAATACGTCACAAAAACCACGTGATGAATGGCTCCGATGGCCTGCACGCCTGCACGCCGTTTCCTCTGCCTCATTCTGCATAGCCTCTGCTCGTCCCTGCGTCGTCCGTCTGTGCTTTCTCGGCTGCATCATGTTCGAGTCGACTTTGCATCAATCAAGGTGACGCATGACCGCCCGCGTGCTCTCATGCTCGACGTGAATTCGTGGAGCCGATCGGTTTTGAACTTCTTGCACTGTTGTTTCTGCCGGGCTGTTCCCGCTGCGCCCGAACGTGTGTGCATGTTGATTTTCGATAAGATTGTTTAAAAAAAGAATTTAACTTATCGACCCTGCACACGACATTGTCTATGGGTTTACAGATGTGACGGTGCTGAATGAACCTCTAACATTGCAGATAGAGCCTTAGTTGTTATGCTGTCTGGAATTTCCAGGAGGTGGGTTTAGCCCCTTACATACAGTGCACACTTCAACAACGTCTTCTGTTTAACGCAGTCTCCTCAGTTCTCTCATTCGGGAGGTTAAGACCGCTGACTTCACAGTAAAGGCTGTCGTCTGTGGTTATGGGGCTTCAAACGTTAGCTTGGTGTGTGTGTTGATAAGCCATTTTTGAAGTTGACAACGAACACGTTTACTTTGTCTTTGATGTTCCGCACCTTCCCAAAACAACCAAGAGCAATCTCCAAGCACACAAACTTTGCAATGGAAATGAGGTCATTGAGTGGTCTTCTCTTGTTCCAAGCTTTATTGCTCTACCCATGAGATGAGCCTGCAGTGGTCTCGAAACTTACTGAGAGACACACTTTTCGAAGCACCTTTCTGTAGCATGAATGAAAATTGTGCTGCACAGGTGCTGAGTGCCGCACTCCTTCTTGCAATCATATCCCTTGTTGCTGCCAAGGAACTTCCTGATGCAGCCATGCCCAGGCAGCACAAAATTTTGGCTAGCCATTGGCCAATGACCGTTATTAGCCTGGTACCTGGCTGGCAAGCCTGGCCACCGGCAAACAACTGGCCACCGACGACTAAAAAGTGCCCAGTAAGAGACTGGCCACAGACTGGTCGTTTCATCCCTGGCCAAGAATGACAAAAATGTGTCTGGTAAGAGGCTGGTCACCAACTGTTCGGTTCATTGCTGGCCACCCATGACAAAAAGTGACCAGAAAGGGGCTGGCCACAGACTGGTCGTTTCATCCCTGGCCACCGATGACAAAAATGTGTCTGGTAAGAGGCCGGTCACCAACTTGTTCGGTTCATTGCTGGCCACCCATGACAAAAAAGTGACCAGAAAGGGGCTGGCCACAGACTGGTCGTTTCATCCCTGGCCACCGATGACAAAAATGTTCTGGTAAGAGGCCGGTCACCAACTGTTTCAGTTCATTGCTGGCCACCCATGGCAAAAAAGTGACCAGAAAGGGGCTGGCCACAGACTGGTCGTTTCATCCCTGGCCACCGATGACAAAATGTCTCTGGTAAGAGGCCGGTCACCAACTGTTCGGTTCCGTTGCTGGCCACCCATGACAAAAAAGTGACCAGAAAGGGGCTGGCCACTAGACTGGTCGTTTCATCCCCTGGCCACCGATGACAAAA
>JAZHYW010024822.1:0-13895 GCA_037355805.1 Ixodes ricinus | reverse complement strand
GGGTCATGCTGACGCGAGTCGTGATCGAGGCGGTGTACCAGCTGCGGTTATGAATGTGGCAGACGCCTGTTCTGCAGCAGGTCGCTTTCCAGTGTTGTAGTCCACGGAAGCTTTGGCGGTCAGAAGTTGGTGACGCCGCGAGGAGAGTGACACTCGTTTTTTTAAATGCTTCTCACCAGCATTTCTTTGACCCACCACCAGGATTGCGACATCCAACAGCAGGACACTCCTGGTTCTGTTACGCCAGTTTTTGCCACTTCGCGACCACTTTGATGTAGGGGCGAGATAAAACGCTGAACACGCCAGTCAGAGAAGAACTCCACGCACCAGGCATATACTTCTATCCGCCTGTCTGTTCCTCCGCCATGTCTTCTAGTTTATAGCTGTAGTGATGGGCTCTCTCCGCATTATGACGCTCACCATTATGACGCTAAATTACCCGCTAAATTTAGCGGAGAAAATTCCCCGCTAAATCTAGCGGAAAAAATTTCCCCGCTATATTTAGCGGAAAAAATTTCCCCGCTAAATCTAGTGGAAAAAATTCCCCGCTACAGTTAGGGGAAAAAATGCACCCACTTAATTCTCGCTAAATTTACACGGGATGCCCTCACCAAAGATGTGCATTTTCTGCGACTTGAGTTAAGCACACGTCGATCGACACGCATGTTAGGGGGACTTTCCACCTTCTCCGCTCAGTACCCTTCCCCCCCGAAAGCTGCGCTTTAATTTGGCATTACAGGGGATTGTACACGTCGCTCATTTTCTGCTTAAAAAATTCAATCCGGTGGTGCAAAACGCACTCTGCATTAACTGCGCTTAGAGTATCGGCACTCCGTTCCCCGACATTGTTATGGGCGCCCGAAATTTCGGGGCTTGTGCAGAGCAGACGCAACTGCCGATTCTCATGATTCAAAAGTGCGACTTCCCCAGCGTTAGATTCGGTGTTAGGAAGCTCGTGTAATATTGCTTTGCTCTGTCGCGGACGGTTTAAACATTTGTGGAGCGAGGACAGAAAAGCATTTCCTGTGATTTCAAATAAAGCTTCAGAAAACTGGGGACCATGATTTTAAGCCACAACATGGCCTAATGTCGCTACTCTGGAGCGTAGCTTATTTAGTTTCACGAGTGCAACCCATGTATTCAAAACAAAAATTATTGCTTGATGCGGCGTCGCGAGTAACGGTGCGAATATTTGACACCACGAAAATAGGCTTTCTGGCCGGACTGATTTTGCAAAAGAAATAGTTTTGCAGGATCACGCGGTCTGGTCTGAGCCGAAGATGTGGAGCAGAGGAAACTTTACACCACAGTGTCTTTTAGACCCCCCCCCCCACCCTTTTTTACGCTGCTTGTCCATAGAATACGTTTTATTTCTGAGGGACTCCTCCTTCGTATGGGGGTACCAATTCGACAATTATATTCGTGTCATTTGTTAACCGTAATTGTCCATTTCTTTTATTTTGCACCCAAAAACTGTGAAGTTTAAACAAGATTGCGAGAATTTAAGCGGCTGCCAACTTTTGGCTCTCTCTCTGAGGCTACAAGAATCTCTCTTTTCAGGTACCCCTGCCGTACACTTGCAGTTCTGTTGATCGTTGGATTAATAAGCCATATTTAGCCCTTCTAATGCTTCTATTCTCGGGGACAACTTTCTGAGAAAGTTCAGCAACAGCAAAAACATGTTTGGGTGTCTCAATGATGTATACATGTAGAATAATTCGTGCAACAATTTTTGTATTTACAGTAAACACCGCTAAGAGCTGATCCCTGACGTTAATAACTTCCAAAATCACTTATTAGGTTTCCTCTCCTCTCAGTGGCGGATGGCGAAAACATATAGAAGGAAACAGTTGTTCCTCCTCAACTCGCTATTAGAACAAGCGGTCACGTGATCTGACGCTAATTATAGTATACCATCAGTGTTCACTACAGTCATGCGATGCGGTTGGCAAAGAATAAAGCATGGGTTGAACTTTAGACATTGTTAGAGTTCGGTATCATCTTTGATTGAACACGAGCCAACACGAATGTTTGGCGACGCTGATTGTCAAAAACCCGAGCAGTCGACTCGGGCTCACGACAGCCTAGTACGTCATGGAGTCACGTGACTCGTGAGGAGAAGTCGTGATGGCATGTGACGTCACGCTGTCAACAACGCTAATAAATCTAGAGCAGTTCTCAACTTAAGTCGACTACACGCGGTGAGTCACGCGGCTACGGCACGGGGCCACATGATGTGACATTATTTGACAGTATGTCTTGGCACCATGACGTCACGTGACCACGAGACACATGATTAATCGCAGTGCCAATAAAAAAGCGCCACGAAAACTTATATATTTCTCATACATTGCGAATCGGTGTATGACAATTTGATCAATGCATAGAAATACAGCTGCACCCTTTTACTTCTCAAAAGCTCATTTTGTAATACAATAAATAATAAAAATATAACCTTGAACCGTTTTGAACCGGTTACCGTTATATTTTTTTTCCGGTTCAGTTCCGGTTCAGTTCCAAAATGGCAGCAAAGATTTCGTTTCGGTTCAGTTCCGGTTCGGCTAAAAATAACGGTTAGGTTCCAGTTTTCGGTTCGGTTCGGTTCCGGTTCGACACTCTGCTCCTGCCACACGGACAAGTTAATATATTTTCATTAACTGAAATGAGATTTACTCAGTTCGCGGTTTTGAGTGAATATACGAGCGTCGCAAGCTGATTTGTCGACCCCATAATGCAATTCGATCGAAATTACATTAGTTTTGCCATATGGCCTGGGGTATAATGCAAGATAGCAGTGACTGCACGCGATAACAGTCGCTTACGTGATCGTAAGTGACACTTGTCTAGCCATTTCCGGGTTGGCTACGTCTACCTGATTTTTAAGTGTGGTCTGTTTTTCTCTGTCAAATCACTGCGTGTCTCGCCATTTTGCCAAAGTATTTCTGTATAAAACATGCATTCCTACAGTAATCATTGCGTGACTCAATGTTTTCGACTTAAAACAATCACATTTTTCTATAGACGTTTTATACGCATTCTTCTTGCAATTTCGTACGATTATTTAGCGGTGTAATGTTTTGCCAGTGCAATAAAATATTTTCTAGACCCGTTGCTATGTGCATCTTTCATTTTAGCTAATAAGACACGCGTATGTGACTGAAAGCGCGTTATGACGGTCGATCCACGCGCGTTGCATTCACTTCGACGCGCGCCCCGATCCAGCTTTGAATGTTTAGGCTCCCTACTTCAATTTTTAAATATCTGAGGTTCTGTTAAAGTTGAAGGGAGTCTCTCAAAACATTTTGGAACCATGTCCGAGACCCAAATATGGGTACAATTTTTGTCTAAAGGCTGGTGCACACTGTTGCTACTGGATAGGACTGAGTCCAACAAAATCAATATTTAAGTCTTGTGTGGCAGCTTATAACCGTGCTGCTCAGCAGCAATGTTAGCCGTAAGCAAATTAAAACCCTGTTTTGTTCAACTTGGTCATAGTCGGTTGCAACCATGTGAACCAGCTTAACACCTCTTAGGCACATGTATTCAACAGTAGCTTCAGTATAAACTTGCGCATTGTACTACCCCAAAGTATTTTGACCATATCTCCGGTGTTGATTCTTGGTTTGTATCCCAGCACTACAGAACACATCAAAAGGCTTGTTGATTGCTGTGCATGTGCTTATCAAGCGAGCTCCGCTATTTCTAGGTGGTGTTTTATTCATTTTGAAGTTTCAGGGATTTTTTAAGGTACCAATATGTATCTAAGCTCCAGATGTACACTGTTCTTCATACAATTACTTCATGCATACGTTAATTTTTTTTTATTTGGTAGAGTTTAATGGTGGTGTCATCATGGTCTTTGTACTGTCGACGACAAGAGAAGCGTAATGTTGCACTTGTTGCACAGAATATCAGTCGGTGTCTTATTCATGATGTTGCAGGAAGTCTATATGGTGACGAAAAAACTGCAGGTGACTAGAAGCTGCCGATGAGCTACCAGTCCAGGTAGCAGCTATCAACTCGGCAAGCGCCTGCAGGCGTATCAGCCCCACCCGTTTATCTACTGCCATTCGAGACAGGATGCTTTGTAAAAGGTAAAACAGGCCCATGCACTGCTTCCGTAGGTGTTGCCGCGTCATGTTCGCGTGCGCAGTCGTTAAAACATCAACCTGTCTGACCAATGTATAAAGAACCGTATGACATTGGGATTTCGTACACAACTCCGGTCGTGCACTCTGTGCATTTTTTAATGCTTTGTTTTGCATTTGTCTTTTGCAAGAGCAAAGTTAGCGGCTGCAGCGGCCATGCACTGCAGCCGCTGCCCTTGTTCCCGTCATTTGATGACACCAAATTTTGGCCAAAGACCCAGATAAAGTATCTATAAAGCTACACGAAACGTTTGAGACGAAAGACAAAGGCACACAAAGTACAACTGACACATCCATAACCTTATCGGCCAAAGAATATGAATTTCTCGATAGAGGGAGACACCGGTTGTGGTCGTTGTTGACGTTTTTCTCGGCTATTTAAGATATATTTTTTTTTCAATAATTGTTAGCTGCGAGTGCGCCAGTGTTTACGTCAACTTCTTGTACCTTTCTATTGTTTAGGCGTTTGTCACGATCATGAATTAACTGGCCCGAATTGCAACATTAATAAATTTCATCAGCACTGTAGTGTTTTGAGGTCATTCATACGTCTTCTGGTGCTGAAAAACCATCGCGCGGGCGTGACAAAGCAAAATAGAAGCACGCACACGCCACGGTGCAAAGTCACATTTCATTTGAATTGTATTCAGTTACGGCTGGCCCTAGGGGGGTCGGTGGCGCACCACAGCTCAAAACGCCTGTAGCGAAAGATTGCGCTGCAGAAACCAGAGGTCCTGGGCATTATTCCCACCCCTGCTCGCTAATCAACCGGTTTACGGAAACAACTGGGAGTCCCGGTTCCCACTGTCCCACTTGTCGTACATGTTGCACACAACGTGCTCAGTTGGATTTGACATTTATTCGTTGCCAAACTTCGTAAAAATCCTACACGGCAAACAAAGGGCGAGCTCACAGAGTGTACCGAATATACACAACACCTATGATGCCCAAGATGCACGTGATAAAGACGCAATCTTTGTCTGCAGGGAACTAAAAAACCTATGGAAAAATTAGACCAAGAAAACACAAAAGAGGTAAAAAGTAATTGCTGTAAATGTGGTACATCCTGGCTAATGTTATGCAAACATTTTAAAATCCAAGCTAAACGGAACTATTTTATATATTTTTTAAATTGTTAAGTTACAAACAGGAGGTTATTATGGTTGAACTATATTCAGATGTGCAGTGAAACGGCGTGCTTCGGCTCCAGCTTTGGCTCAATTGCCACGAAAGTTGTTTCTAAATATAATACTTCCTAGCTTTTTTAGATTCTCTACCCTCATCCTCCTCTCCTGCTTCGCCGCTCTACCAGTTCTATCCCCCTGATCTCTGCCAATCGTGAAGACAGCCGCTCATGGCGACAGGGCGGATGGTGTCTCCTACATATATTTTTTAACTTGCTTAAAATAGGGGAATAGGCATATAATACCTATTTTGATGAGTAGAAATGTTTCAAAAGTGGGGGTTGAGCGCTTACTTTGACACTGGTGCACGCTTGCCGTTTTAGGGTAGTTTTATGGCAAAATTGCAATTTTTTTTTGTGTGTATGTTTATATGTTTATACAGCCGGAAGTTAATCTGCCTCAGTGGGCGTCTGGTGTCTCAGCTGTAGATGAGCACTTTAGCCAGTGCGGTACAAGCGCTAACCTGGGGTCTTTAACGTGTACCACGCAGTAGTGATACACGACCGCACGCCGGTACGATGCTAGTTTTATGGTGCTGTGTGTTACTACTGGGTGTCCCAAGGAGGGGCTAGGCTCTTTAAATGGACCACAAAATTTTGTTTTTTAACCTATCGCGCTACGACTTTGTGCAGCGTTGCCCACAGATGGTGCACTTTTGTAAATTTTGCAAAGAGTGAAGTTACCCGAGGAAAAGTAAAGGAAGAAAAAGGCTTAGCTCCCATGAAAACGTAGCGGAGCCATTCGTCTTCAAACAATACTGCGCCGTTTCGCACGGGAGACAAAAGATGGCGCAAGCGGTTGCGACGCCAACTGCCGTCAACAAACGAGCGTCCGGCGCCGAGAGCCGGCGTCTTTAGCAGACAATCTTTTCGACTCAAAAGCGGCCTGAGCTTTTCTGATATCAGTTTCGAATGCATTATTTTATCATCCTTATTAATAAAACATATTGAATGGACACACAATCGATTAAAAATGGTTTGTCGGGTTATTTTAACTTTTGTTCGTGGTACTTATGTCACCTGCTTTGCAGCTCCTTGTTGTTACTGCGACTGTTTTTGTTTCTGCGACTGTCGCCGCCTGCGGAACACGCGCCGCTTTTGAGTCGACAAGATAGCCTGCTAAAGCAATACCACCTAGAACACAAGGCCTGCGCATGACGTTTCGTTAGTAGATCCCCGACCCGCCCCAAGCGGCAAACACCCCGAAGCTTGACGAGAGTAGGGGCCCCGTGGAGCGCGGGCGAAACCCATCGCCCATGGCGAGCTCGGAGCCTCCGCTAGCAGACGAATTCTCCGCAACGCATAGGTTTTGCCTACTTCCGTGCGGGGTGACCAATGAAAAAAAAAATAATTTTCACGGGTATTCGCTGCTTTGGATGTTAAAAACTAGGTGTCACCTCATAAGTGAACGACATTTTCTTTGCGTGGGAAAGATGTTACAGCTTTCAGGGTGCGATTTTGGGGCTCTCCCGAAGAAAACACTCTGTCACAACTTATGTAAGCGAGACAAAACACGATTGTACCTTCGCACTGTTTCTTCAAAAAAGGGCAATGTGCGGAAATTTTTGGAACGTAACCACGTTTCAACTTTACTGTTCTTATCAATCAATTCGTTTCGTTGTTGCAGTTCCCATTTCTCATGAATATCTTGTTTATAACCGTTTTGTCGAATAGGCAAATATGATGAAAAAGCAAAAGGCTATTTCAAACCACGTACGTTATTGCGATGTTAGTTTTCTCTGGAAGAAGTCGATTGTGCACATGCAAATCTGACGCTATTACTGAAATTAATAAAAGCGGAGTTACAAGAAAAGCAGACTTCTTGCGCGTCCGAAATGAAAGAAAACGAAGAGAGCGTCGTAGTGCAAATAAAGGTGATTTCGGTCACGCTATATGCAGTGCACAAAGTGCCAGGACGACTAATGTCTTCGTCGTCTTCTATCTATGAGCCGGCACCCGTTGGAGCGTCAGCAACTCCTTCCAATTTTCCAAGTCTACTTTCTTTTATCTTTGAGGAGCCGCTACGCCGTCGCGTTCTTTCTTCCTCCCGCTTTTATGTTTCGTTTTTCTCTTTTTGTTTACTTGAGGCTCAACCGATCGCGTGTTTTGTTTTGCCTTGTTTGGCTTAGCTTTTGCTCTCTTTCCTTCACTTCGGGGCTTCCTACCGCCAGTCCGTCTGCTACGCTGCGCCCGGACATCTTGAGGGCTGTCTGCAACTTTGTTGTTGTTATTTTCTTCCGCTGTCGTCTGCGATGACCTCCTATTTTCGCCTTGGATTGAGTTTCTAATCCGAAATCTTCATATGTGCTTTTTGTTATTTATTAAATATATTAAAAGGGGCAAGCTCGTTACACGTTTATATTCGAACTTATTTGTCTACGCCGGAACGTCTGCTATGGGTCATCGTTGGTTGATCAACCGGTCGCCTCCGGGCATACACCAGCGCATACTTGGAGATGGCAGGCATGTCATGTGCTGCCTACCACTACAAACACAAGTTTTTTGCGATGTGTTAGAAAATCATTCTTCCGTTTCCCGAAGACCGAACAAACGTGAGTAATTAAGTTGCTGCAGCATTTAAACTAAACTAAAACGAACAACTGCAAAAAAAAAAAGTGAAGCTTTTTTTTTATGCTGCTGTTTCCATTTTATTTTTATTTTTTTCTATAAGCGCCGCATTGATTGTCGTCGTTGAAGGAGTTTTTTGCTAGGTGATTTGTATCTTTCTATCGTCTGCTAACTTTTTGTTTTATTCGCCGTTGTTCGCTACCGTTCCCCATCTCTCTTTATTTTCGCCTCAGAAGGGGACCCCATTTTTCCTACAGAGATCGGAAAATGTTTGCACGGTCATTTTCTCGTTACTTTTTTTGTTTTTGTTATGCTGCAGCGGCTGGTGCGCTTGCTCTGGTAAGCTTAACATGTTGTTTGCGCACGTTTTAATGATCACCTATTTAGGTAAGAAACTGTGACGGCGCAGTCTGTAACGGATCAACAGTAACCTCTTACGACGTAGTTCGAGCAGCTAAACGCCTTTCTTCCGCTTCCCATATGCGCTCCAAACTCGTGCGATCCCCTGAGTGGCGTTTGAGACCGCTAAATAGACTGCTCTATTTTTGTTTATGCGCGCGTTGTTATTTGATTGTCGTTGCAGTTGCGATCAGTCGATTCCGCTTCGCAAGCAGACTGACCGTAATGGATTGCTTCAGCTGTTGGGGTGACGAAACGGGGCTCGCAAAGCGTCTGCTTACGTAGACTCCGAGTCCTCTAGAGGCGTTCGCAGCCGCTCGCATGAATTCTCGGAGGAACTACGTCGCATTTACTGGCGGTCACAGCTACGTGCCCGACTGCTTAGCGCGAGCTGATAACGGGCTACCACAGTTCATTTGCAACGTGCATGCGACACCATCAAGGTTGCCGGTCTTAGCAATGTGAGCTCGTTCTGAGCAGGACCACTGAAGCAGGCGATGGAGCAGTCGATGGAGCAGACGATGTAGCAGACGATGGAGCTCATCCGGGCTAGCTAGGGGCGCTGCGGGGATCTACTAGTGATGACGTTTAGAGGAGGAAACGCGCAGGCCTTGTGTTCTAGGTGGTATTGGCTAAAGACGCCGGACGCTCGTTCGTGTGCGTCGAGACTGCATACGCCATCTCTTGTCTCCCGTGGGAAATGGCGCCGTATTGTTTTAAGACCGGTGGCTTCCCTGCGTTTCCATAGGAGCTCAGCCTTTTTATTTCTTTACTTTTTGCTCAGGTAAGTTCGCTCTTCACAATTTTTACAAAACAAATGTTCCATCTGTGGGCAACGCTGCACAAAGTCGTAGCGAAGTAGGTTAAGAAACCGAATTTTGTGGCCGATTTAAAGAACCTGGCAGCTCCTTTTGACGCCCAGTTGAATGAATTCGGTTTTTGTATACTGGGTGTAACAAGGAGCGACCAGGGTATTTCAATCGACCACAAAATTCGGTTCCTTAACCTATTGCGCTAAGACTTTGCGCAGCGTGGCCCACAGATGGTGCATTTTTTTGGTGATATCTGCGAAGAGCGATTGACATGAGGAAAAAGTAAAGAAAGAAAAAGGCTTAGTTCCTATGAAAATGCGGCGAAGCAAAATGTCTTCAAACAATACGGCACCGTTTCGCACGGTAGACAAGAGATGGCACAAGCGGTCGCGACACTAACTGCGCCAACGAACGAGCATACGGCGTCGAAAGCCGGCGTCTTTAGCAGACGATCCTTTCGACTCAAAAGCGGCGCAAGCTTTTTTGATATCAGTTGCCAATGCATTATTTTATCATCCTTACTGATAAAACATATGAATGGACACATAGTCGATTAGGAAAATGGTTTGTTGGTATATTTTGACTGTTCCTTTCGGAGTACCGATGTCGTCTCCTTTGCAGTTCCTTGTTCTTACCGCACCTGTTTTTGTTTCTGCTACCGTAGCCGCCTGCGGAACGTGCTCCGCTTTTTAGTCGAAAAGATTGTCTGCTAAAGACGCCGGTTTTTGGCGCTGTATGCTTGTTCGTTGGCGCGGTTGGCATCGCGGCCGCTTGGGCCATCTCTTGTCTCCCGTGCGAAATGGTGCCGTATTCTTTGTAGATCTTTGGCTTCGCCGCATTTACATAGAAGATAAGCCTTTTTCTTTCTTTACTTTTTCTTCAAACAATTCCCTCTTTGCAAATTTTACCAAAGAAATGCTCCATCTGAGGCAAGGCTGCACAAAGTCGTAGTGCGATAGGTTAAGAAACCGAATTTTCCGGTCAATTTAAAGAGCCTGACCAATCATTGATACACCCAGTAGTTACCGCATATGTGTACAGGTGATTCATGCAGTTGTTAATGACCATTTGTACCCAACTCAACCTCGTGCAGGGTGTCTATGAACTATGAACGGGAAAAACGGTAATGTTGAGGAAGTTGGCGATTAAAAAAGTCTGAATATTTCACCGTAATCACCGTCTATCAGGGAAATTCAGCCTTCCTTTGTCTGAATGTCAGCAAAAGACACGTGTGGTATAACACATAAACCTTTCTACTCAGGAACTCCGACAGCCTGTCAACGTAAATCTCTGCTTGGAAACTAGAGTCTTGGGAGAATCCGGAGATACAATTTCATCTCAAAATGTATGAAAAAGACAAACTTCTATACCCTAAATGAAGTGCTGCTGCTTATGGCAGATTCGTGGAATGGTTTTATAGTGCGAGAACTTGTCTCTATAGCTACCCCAGCTGCTCCTGAATGGACTTTCCACGGGATTTTTTTACAGGTTGTGAACATCATGGCTGTTGAGGTAGTTCCTGCTGCGGGGAGAGAATATTCCTCAGCTTGACAGTCCACAGCAGCTTTAGCCGCCAGGATTTTGGATGGTGCGACTACAGTGATTCTTGCCTTTAGCTCATATTTTTTGCCAGAAGTTGTACAACCATCCGCCAGGGTTGTCTCATCCGACAGCAGGACATGCGGGCTACTGTGGTGTCGGTTAATGTTGTCACTTAAAGACCACTTTAAATGCGTGGGTGCTATAAAATGCTAAGGAACGCAGGGGCGCATTCCAGACGCCATACCGCAGCATCTGCTGCTGGGTTGTTCTGATTTGTTCTCATTGCAGTCTTCACAATTTCCAGATTTTGTTTTTTTTTCCTCAGTGGGATCTCATGAAGGTGGCACTGTGCACAGAGGGAAAGAGTGGCTGACAGTAAGCTGCCCAAGACAAGCTGATGGCTCTCTTGACCATCTCCGAAAGCCCCTGGATGGGCTACTTGACAGACGTGCCTGGACATTTATAAAGGGTAAACACAATCAGGTCTACCATCGAATTACGCCTTGGTCTAATGGCTGCAGCTAGGATACCGTGTTTGGCTGCTAGAATTGAACTGGATATGCTAAGCAGCACATGTCGCCAAGTAGGGACATGCTGGGACGCTTATCCGCAAACTCCGCTTCCCAGTCCATGAGCCACCAAAGACCCAGCCAAAGAGATCCCGAGTCAAGTCACAGTTTTCTATTAATCTTGTTAGTAGCAGCGTCGTAATCGTTAATTAAAATTTTGGCGTAGCCCCGCTCATTGTGGCACACCAAGCAAAGCAGAGTCGAAGAACGGAGATAAAGACTAGCAAAAGTGGCGTCATTAGCATGGTCCGATAACACTTGCTCGCCTATTGACTGACTTGGGGATGCCAACGATGGCGTCACGAAGCTTTGGACAGGTTACAGGTGGAAGAAAGGCTCAATGCATGCCCTGCTATAATCGCTGCACACAATTCTCAAAATAAATGCAGTTTACGTTGACTTTTCCCCAAGTTTAGTTTGATAACTGATGAACAAGCCAAAATGCCATGGAAGTTTACTCCCTACTCAGATTCCTTACAAAGTGCTTCAGCTTCCCTTTAATGCTAGTTTGACGTAGTTGCACAAGCCTGTGCCAGTGAACAAACTAGAGCAAATACATTGCTGTACTATTTTGCACTTAATGCACTGCCAAAGAAAAAGGTTCAGATATCATCAAGCCCTAGGAGCTAAACCATTAATTTGAATATGACATACAGTAGACTCATAAAATAAAACTCCAGGAAGTTACGCATTTTGTATAAATTATCGAAAGCTCGAATTATCATAAGTTCATCTAAATATGTTGCGAGATAAATTATGATATTCTATATAGATGGCTACACATAAAAACCGATATTTCATGATTTCTTCTGTAAAGGCCCATTAATCATAAGCTGGTATGCCATTCATGAAACATTGGTAAAATTTATGACACTAGTTTATTCAACCCTCAAAAATGTTGTTTATTAGGGACTGTTTAGACAGCACATGACACCTCAAAACAAAATGAAGTTTGTTCAGCCAGCAAAAAAAAATATCTTTTATAGACTGTTAAGCAGGTACATATGAGTAATAGAAGCGGGGATTGTGCTGCAGTTTCTATGTGAGGAGTGTCTGGCGAAGGACTATGCCAGGCGCACGTGCCCCGTAGAGACAAAGATGGCCGCGAGGGGACGAATACGCGGTGGGAAAGACGACGACGACGGACCGGGAGAACGTGCAGTTAGGTTTTTGGATTGAAAAACGGATAGTAAAGGTTTCATCCTAACAAGTGGGGGCCCGTCCAGGATCGAAAATGGACAACCTGGAGGTGCCGGATGAATTGATAGCCCGCCTTTTAAGACAAACCGACGGATCCGCGACGCAGCACGAGCAAGTTTCTGTTCAAGTGCGCCAACTGCTACTGACTGCTGCAGTGCCCGCAGCCAACGGACCCGAGGTGAACGGGGCTGCAGTCCATTCGTCTGGCGGCCCTCTGCCGAGAATTGCGGCGCAGATGCCGAAGTTTACGGGCTTCAGTGATCGACAGTCGCCCGAAGAATTTATCGAGAGGCTAGAAAACGTTTGCTTGATCACGGGAGTCACCACTAAAAACTGTCTCAGCCAGGTCGTTCCTGCTGCTCTGGAAGAGAGCGCCAAATTATGGTGACGTTTTATCGGTGACTTCGGCAGTTGTGATGATTTCAACACGGCGTTTCGTGCCGAGTTTGCCTGAATCGACGCCAAGCGACGTCTAAAGGACGAGTTGAGACACCGCACTCAACACCTCGAGGACAACCTCAAGGAATTCATTTACACCATCGCCGAATTTTGCGAGAGAATCCGGGAAATGGTGCCCGACTCTGAAAAGGTCGATCACGTGCTACGCCAAATGCATCCCCAGCTCCAGGATTTGTCGGAAGAGACGCAGTACGCGAATTTGAGCGAGCTTGCCAAGGCAGCGGATGGCATCATAGAGCGTGCCTGGTGGCGTCTTCCGTGCAAGCCGCCCCCCAAAAGAAGCAACCAGGTGGCCCGTGACCTAGCTTTCCGGGCACAAGGTAACATCGACTTCCCCGGGACGGAGGCTGCATTTCCCGCTACTCTCGCACTGGCTCTAGCAGCGACTGTGTCATCTGCAACAGTCGCTATGCCGTCGACGTACCGCCGGCCACTCCACCCTGCGGCAATCGAACCAGCCTACTACAGGGACCAGCTTTCTGAAACCACCCCAGGCAGCACAGAATTTTGGCTAGCCATTGGCTAATGACCGTTGTTAGCCTGGTACCTGGCTGGCCAGCCTGGCCACCGGCTAACAACTGGCCATCGACGACTAAAAAGTGCCCAGTAAGAGACTGGCCACAGACTGGTCGTTTCATCCCTGGCCAAGGATGACAAAAATGTGTCTGGTAAGAGGCTGGTCACCAACTGTTCGGTTCATTGCTGGCCACTCATGGCAAAAAAGTGACCAGAAAGGGGCTGGCCACAGACTGGTCGTTTCATCCCTGGCCACCGAGGACAAAAATGTGTCTGGTAAGGTGCCGGTCATCAACTGTTCGGTTCATTGCTGGCCACGCATGACAAAAAAGTGACCAGAAAGGGGCTGGCCACAGACTGGTCGTTTCATCCCTGGCCACCGAGGACAAAAATGTGTCTGGTAAGATGCCGGTTATCAACTGTTCGGTTCATTGCTGGCCACGCATGACAAAAAAGTGACCAGAAAGGGGCTGGCCACAGACTGGTCGTTTCATCCCTG